>JAUIMM010000015.1:43757500-44037500 GCA_031769625.1 Taudactylus pleione | reverse complement strand
CCTGAAATTGGACTTCAGGGTCCAACCTCCCTCTCGTTTTTTCAAAACCGGTTTACCTCTGGTTGCAGAAAAACGAGGAGAAATTCAGGAGGCAATACAAAAGCTGTTAGTGTCTCAGGTAATAGTGAATGTTCTGTCCCATCAGAGAGGTCAAGGGTTTTATTCCAGCCTGTTTGTGGTGCCCAAACCGGATGCCTCCATGAGACCCATACTCAATCTCAAGGATTTAAACCCTCATCTTCGAGTTTTCAAATTCAAGATGGAATCTCTCCAATCCGTTATAGCGGGTCTCGACAGGAACGAGTTTCTGGTGTCTTTAGACATAAAGGATGCTTATCTCCACATCCCCATCTGGCCCCCCATCAGGCCGACCTTATGGCGTCAACGTTAAACCACCAACTACCAGTTTACTACTCCAGAACGAGGGACCCACGGGCAGCTGCAGTGGACGCACTGACGGCTCCGTGGAAGTTTCATTACATCTTCCTATTCCCTCCGTTTCCGCTGATTCCGCGCCTGCTTCAAAGAATCAAGCGAGAAGGGATCAAGGTGCTCTTGATAGCACCAGATTGGCCCAGACGAGCGTGGTACTCCAAGATACAGAATCTGTTAATAGACGAGCCGTGGCCACTACCTCTTCACGACGACCTCCTTCTTCAGGGCCAGTTCGTTTATCGTGACTTAAGGTGGCTTCGTTTGACGGCCTGGCTACTGAAAGGGCCATCCTCAGGAAAAAGGGTATTCTGTCTAGTGTGATTCCCACAATGATTCGGGCTAGGAAAGAAGTCACTTCTCAACATTACTACCGCATATGGAAGACATATGTTGCTTGGTGTGAGAGACGTAATTCTCCTCCGTCAGTCTTTAAGGTATCACGTCTCCTTCTTTTTCTTCAGGCTGGTCTCACTGCAGGTCTTCGTCTTGGTTCATTAAAGGTACAGGTATCCGCGTTGTCCATTTTCTTTCAGAGAAAATTGGCTTTGCTTCCGGATATACAGACTTTTCTCCAAGGAGTTGTGAGGATTCAACCCCCTTTTGTGCCTCCCACGGCACCATGGGATTTACATTTGGTGTTGGCTTTCCTCCGGTCTGATACTTTTGAACCTTTACAGAGAGTGGAGATAAAGTACTTAACCTGGAAGGTGGTTCTGCTGTTGGCACTCGCTTCGGCAAGGCGTGTGTCAGAATTTAGTGCTTTATCCTGCCGTCCTCCTTACCTTATTTCCCATGAAGATAGGGCGGAGCTGCGTACTCAAAGGGCTTTTCTCCCCAAAGTGGTGACAGCTTTTCATATAAACCAGCCTATAGTATTTCCGGTGTTTAAGGATGACTCTTCCAATTCAAAATCCTTGGATGTAGTCAGAGCACTCCGGATTTACGTTGACAGGACTGCCTCCCTCCGTAAATCCGATGCCTTGTTTATTCGGTTTGATGTGACCCGTCCAGGTTGGCCGGCCTCCAAACAGACCATTTCTAGATGGATTCGCTTCACTATCAGGCAAGCATACGTGGCGGCTTCCAAACAACCACAGGGTCCTATTACGGCGCATTCTACGCGCTCGGTAGGTCCTTCATGGGCGGCTGCTCGAGGGGTTTCCTTAAACCAGCTTTGTAGAGCAGCCACTTGGTCAGGCACGCATACCTTCCTGCGATTCTATTGTTTTGATACTTTTGTGGCCTCCGCTTCGGAGTCTGGCCGTGCGGTGTTGCAGGGCTCTCAGCGCTCTCCCACCTGGGATGTAAGCTCTGGGACGTCCCCATTGAACTGAGGCTCCAGTGTCCCCTGGTGGATGAAGGAGAAAATAGTATTTTGGTACTTACCGATAAATCCCTTTCTCCGATTCCACAGGGGACACTGGACACCCACCCTACGCTGTTCTACCTGCATTGTTACTGTTTTACAGGTTGACGCTGGTTTGCGTTTAATGTCTGACTGAACTGTTCTTGTTTTCATGTATATGTTGTTTTCTTATGTATATGTGATTAATGGAGCTTTTCTGTCTCCTTCTCCTTCCTTTCCTGCTCCCCTCGGGCACAGTTGTTTTTAGACTGACCTGGGGGGGGGGGGTATAGAGGGGGAGGAGCTAGCTACCAGTAGTTTTTTATTTAAAGGTGCCAGCTCCCGGTTAACACACTCCTATACCCCATTGTACTGAGGCTCCGGTGTCCCCTGTGGAATCAGGGAAAGGGATTTATCGGTAAGTACCAAAATCCTATTATCTGAAACAAGCGAGTCAGGCTCCCTTATTATAGGCACATCCCTAACTAGAAAATAGGTGGTACACAAAGCAATCTGAAACATTAATTAAAAAAAATATTAGATAGCTAGAACAAAACAGTGTTTCAGTCATGCAGAAGAAAAATGCAAGAGTACGTCATTAGCTCTGCACAGGGTCAATGACACAATAATATGTCACTGCTTTTATTGTACTGTATGCAGCTGCTGCATCACATGGCCAAGAGAATCATGACCTGCTTGTGTCAATGGGTCCTGTGAATTGAGAATCATAAGTGCATATCTGAATGCTTAAATATCATATTTTAACAAAAATAGCAAGAATACCAACTCTGGGATTATGCTAATCAGTAAAGTCAGAGTAATGCTGGGAGAAAATAATGATTTCTGTGCCAGGTTGTCAAACCCATTGTGCTGTATCAATATGGACTATTATATATTTAATGCAAATAATCGGTAGTTAGGAATAGATATGTTCCCGGAAAGAAAGAAAGAACTTGTCAGTGCAGTAGTCAACTGTGTGACCTTTCACGGGACAGTTTGTGAAAGCAATGAGTTTGTGAGCCATGACAGAAGCCAGGGACTAGCTGGTTACTAGGACAACAATGTAATCCAGCCATATAAGGGTGATATGATTCAGGACAATCTGTGTTATTTATGAAGTGGGGGGATTGAACAGCAGCACATATAGTTTAGCAGAAAAATTCCTCTTTCTCTGGATCGCATATACATTGGTGCATGTTCACATTTCAATGATAGGAACTGCACTGCCCAAGTGCAATCTTTCTGCGATCCCCGGAAATTTAAAGTATAAATGGTCTTCTTAATGTGTTAAAGTGTTTTTAAAATGAAGAATGAGTGCTAGTAATTATTTAGTGACCAGAAATGCTTCTCGCAACCATGAGCAGATTGTCTCATCTCATACCAGAAATATCTGTACTTTATGTCTACCAAACGGTGGTAGCCAGAACTCACAAAGGGTATTGTAATAAATGTATTCCATCATTTTATTTTTTTTAAGATTGCTACACTAGAGTCAGCACATAACAGTTTTTAAGTCATTGATGTCAGTGTTTGTATAGAACATGCTTTTGAACTGTATAATTGAGTGCAGCACTCGGCTCCTGACACTGCGAGGGAGACAGCCGACAGTCCGCACCTCCGGCACACCCCCTGCCCCCCAGTAATAAGCATGGTGACGGGACCACGGGGGTTTGGCTGCGAGGCCACGCCCCTTCCCATATGGCCATGCCCCTGCCCACAAGGCCACATCCCCTTTTCGGCGGCGCACTCACAGCATCCCTCCCCGCACCGGGTGACAATCGTGGGGAGGGACGCCACTGGCAGAGGGGCTGGGAGGTCCCTCTGCCATTGGTAACTGCTTGAAGATTATATTCCGGCAGCCACCCACTGTGTTTCTGACAGATGAGATCGTTTGCGACTATGGGCCTGATTCAGAGCCGCTCGTTCGTTCCGAGCGATGTTTGCCCCACTGCGCATGCGTACGGATCATAATACGCATGTGCGAACCAGTCAGTGCGGCCGAAAATCGTTTGTTCGCTAAATAGCGAATGCCTGCTATTTTGAGTGACAGGAGGAGGCGTATGTGGGTGGTAACAGGGGAAGGTGCTTGAAAACGGGGAGTGGAGATCCAAACGCAGGCGTACTTAAAGGTCAAAACGGGCGTTTTAAGGGTGTGCATAATTAATACAGCAGCGTCATTGACCACGTCACTGGGTTATTTTATAGTCAGAACTGCTCGCAAGATTGAGTAGGAAAAACCAACCACAAGAATAGCGAGCAGTTCATACGCTGGTCGATGTACTCGATTAATCTAATAAATAGCGGACATGACGCAGGATGCGAGCGGCCAGGGGGCGTAGTTTTCCAAAAAACGACCGCATGTTTTGTTCGCTCGTTCAGACCTAGAGGCGTGAACAGACCGCAAACAGCGAACGGTTCATTTGAATAGCCACCCCTATTTTCTGAACGAGCGAGCGCAAATGTCAGCTAATGCATAGCCTGGTGTGGTCGCAAACGATGCGCAAGTGGTTAATCAGATGCAATATGTCTGCCAGACTTCAGCAGTTACTACACCTTTTTTGAGTTTAACATCTCCGATCACCCATTTGGGGGAGTGGTATGAAACAAAGTGTTTTTTTTTTTCTTTATTCATTGGTTATTCACCCCTATTGTGTTATTTCTTGTAGGCTTCTAAACACATTGTTTGACACCATAATTAAACCTATACCTAGGACACACACTGTCTGTCATTTAGTGGCGTATTATGGGGTATGCAGTCGGGAAGCCGGCGGACGTAATCCCGACAGCCGGCTTCCCGACTGCTTTATCCCGGCGAGGGTTAAATGACAGGCATCTAAATCTAGCATCCCGATCGAAGTGATCCCGGGCGCCACTGCGGACAGCCGCGGGGGGACGACGAATTCGTGTTAGGCACCCCCCCCGGGAGGTTAGGGTTAGGCTAGGGGGAGGGACCGTTAGGGTTAGGCACCCCCCCGGGGGACTTAGGTTTAGGTGGCAGGGAAGGGGGGGTTAGGTTTAGGCACTGGGGGGGAAGGTTAGAGTTAGGCACCCTAAAGGAGGGTTAGGGGGTTAGAAATAGGTTAGTGAATACTTAACTTCGACTATCGGGATTTCCTCCTCTGCCGGACTCCTGGTGTCGGGATTCCAACCGCCAGGCAGGGGTCCGGCGGTAAATCATACCGCTTCCTATTATGGGGTGGGAGAAGTTTTCTGGTTTACAGAAGGACTTACCAGGAGATCTGACAATTTCAATTACACTGATCTTATAGTGCTGGTGGATAGGAATCTGCCACGTTGCAAGAGAAGTAACGCAGCCTATAGCAGCTCAGAGACACTGTAACTAAGCTTCTCTGTCTGCCACCGGGCTGAGAAAACCTTTCAAAGGATTTTAGGAGTGTGGAAAAAACATATTGATATACATAAAAGGGTGTAATTTTATATCTGTCTGAATATTTCAGAGCTGGATTGTTAATTGGCATAAAGCCATTCCTCCAGGTTGTAGAAACAAGTTTTTAGGATGTAATTAATGTACTTTATATTGTAATACACTAAAATAGGTACATCTGAATCAAAGCAAAACTTTATAAGATACATAAATTAGATGGTGATTTTCTGGATTGCCAATTGCAAATTATTTATGACAAATTTGAGTCCCATGCGATAGGATTAGTACCATCATGTCCATCGGAATCACAGAAACTTTGGGCCTAAAGCAGAAGCCGATGTACACCAGTCTGTGCCGTATATCATGTGTGAAATGGTTTTGCCCAGACCAGAAAGTGGGTGCATGCGTATGCTCCTATGCCACTTATGTGCATGGTGAGATGGAACGGGGTAGGGATGTACAGTACGGGAGGCAATCAGGAAGCCGACTGCCTAAATACCGGCAGCCGGCTTCCCGACTGTCTTATCCCGGCAAGGGTGAAATGCCGGGCGTCTAGATGTAGACACCCGCATTTCCCCGACGCGGGAGACCGGCGCCCGGCATCACGATTGTAGTGATGCCGGGCGCCGCGAGCGGACAGCCGCGGGGGGGAGGGTTAGGTTTAGGGCTCCCGGGGGGGACTTAGGGTTAGGCACCCCCCCGGGAGGGTTAGGCTAGGGGGAGGGAGGGCTAGGCACCCCCGGGGGGGACTTAGGGTTAGGCACCCCCCTGGGACTTAGGTTTAGGCAGCGGGGAAGGGGGTGGTTAGGGTTAGGCACTTGGGGGGGAAGTTAGGGTTAGGGGGGTTAGGTTAGTGGATACTTACCTATCCACGATCGGGATTTCCAGCGCTGTCGGGCTTCCGCTGTGTCGCACTCCGCTTCTGTCGGGCCATGCGGCCGACAGTATTTCATACCAATTCCGTACAGTACAGGTATTTTTATGCAAATGCAAATCACACAAACCTACAGAAACATACATAAAACTCTTTTGCCAGCAAGCATATCTTATGCACCTACTACTGGGCACAAACAAATACAGATGTGTCTAGACTCCTTGCGCGTTAAACAGCCCTTCTAGTCGCTCCATGCCGTCTTTTCCTGCAACTTTTTACCAACAGGTGAGTCTTATTCGCACAGCTGCTGACACTGTAACGTAGCATTTCGCATGCAGATACTCCCACAGTCGCACACTGAATATAGGCATGTCACATATCATTTTGATCAGCAGAAGCTGCTTGTGCGTTCTGGTCACACCGCTATGCGACTAAGACATATCTGACGGTAAAAAGTCACATGAAAAGACACTCTGTGCTACCCAGTAACTCATGCATTATGTGTAACATGAGATGTAGCACACGGACGATAGACGTATGTGAACATGCGTGAGCACGCAGATGAGGATGTTTGTATAGGCTCTGCATATGTGCTTAAATATGCCAGTCTTCCCTTTTTTAAGAGTAATTTACTCCCATTTTGCCAACACTGCATCAGCCCCCATGTGTTATTTAAGCCGCTGTCATTATTTCAACTATGTGCAAATAGGATTTTAATAATCATCATAATTATATGAAACAAATTAGACAACAATGCAAAAGGCTAACATTTTACAGTGATCAAGAATCAGATACTAGTAATAGAATGTTATATAACCTATTAGCCAACTAATAAAACAAAACAATTACATTACTCATGTAAAAAAATAAAAATATTAGACTTTGTGACAAACTCTTATATAAAAACCAAGCCTGGCTATAACACTGTGATGAGAGTTACTGGTGTTTAAATTTAGAAAATAATAAATATCCTTCCAGCAACTGCATAATCACAAATCTACAGGTAGATATTCTGGGTTCAGTGGGAACTGTAGTCTCTAGCCAGTCCTGGCTTCCATAACACTACTTCCCTTGCTAATGCTTCTATCCAGCCATTTCTTGTGCTTACGGGTTTGGGGCAGAAGTGTTCGGTTTTCATAGTTAGGGATATTATTGGCTAGATTTATCTGGAGTGTCACAGTAGAGCATAGAGGAAAAAACCTACACCATCAGCTGTGAGGGCACAAGGAGGTTTTGCTCCAGCTATACTTGTCCACACCAAAACCTGGTGGCTATACTATAAAACTGCAGGAGAGCAGCCAGCACCACCAGGCTTCTTTAGATTGGAAGGGATGTTATATGCTTCTCCGCTCTTGACTGTCAACAGTTAATTAGCTTTCAGAAATAATAGTCAATGTGCATTACTACTGCATTGGCAGGATGGTATACAATCGAGAAACCGGCCGCCTTAATACCGACAGCCGGCTTCCTGACTGTCATATCCCGCCGAGGGTGAAATGCCGGGCGTCTATATCTGTCCCGACTGTCAAATCCTGACGCCGGGAGACAGGCGCCCTGCATCCCGATCGAAGGGATGCCGGGCGCCGCGAGCGGACAGCCGCGGGGAGGGTGGGTTAGGTTTAGGGCACCCGGGGGGGAATTAGGGTTAGGCATCCCCCCGGGAGGGTTAGGCTAGGGGGAGGGAGGGTCAGGGTTAGGCACCCCCGGGGGGGATTTAGGGTTAGTCACCCCCCGTGGGACTTAGGTTTAGGCAGCGGGGAAGGGGAGGATTAGGGTTAGGCACTTGGGGGGAGGTTAGGGTTAGGCATCCCTAAGGAGGGTTAAGGGGTTAGGTTAGGTTAGTTTATACTTACCTTAGCGACAATCAGGATTTCCAACGCTGTCGGGCTTCCGCTGCCGGGAACTCTGCTTTTGTCAGCCAGGCGCTGCCGGGAATCGAATCGGCGGTATTTCATACAGATTCTGTCAGGATAGACCAAAACCTCTTCATGATGAGGGTGTGTAAGACAGCAAAGTTACTTCCTGCCTAGTGTTCTTTAGGTGCTGGCTAGTTCAAGGATGCTCATCTGACAGTGCTGGTCAAAGTGTGCTGCTTTCCTGGCCAAAGTCTACTGCTTACTAACTAAAAGGTGCTGTCCAGAGTGCTGGAAAAATGGTGATGGGATTTGTTAAAATGTGAAATGATTTAACTGGGTTCTGCATTACATACTGGTCAAAATGTGTTTGGCTTTTCATATTATATTCACTGCACCTTACATTTTATTTGCAGACACCAGAGCCGTGGGTACTTTTCCTTTACACTCACTGTTCTATACCGTAAAACTGTTACAGACATAAAAATAAAAACATTAACCACTGACATGCTACTGACACAGAGGTAACTGTAAACTTACTTTTAGTTAGGAGTACATAAAAATGAAATTGTAGTCACAGTAGGAAATGTAACTGCTACAGGGTCTGGCAGAAGAGGTCTGAGGCCTTGTGTTAAACATCTGCTTATAAGATATTACTCATATTCCAAATATACCTTTAGTGTGTAGGCATATAGTACACAGCGTATAATGAAGTGAGTTAGTGTGACACACATTATTTGGCACAGTTATTTCACAGTTACAGATCTGCCCAGCTATTTTGTTGCTCATGGCGTGGCGTGAGTCGCGCCATGGACTTGTGGCGTGGCGCGCAGGCCTCTGAGTCGCGCCATGGACTTGTGGCATACCGTGGTATTCTTCAACTAAGGATATGCTACGGCATGTAATACAGTGCTTAACCGCTGGGTGGCGAGTGCTCCACTTTTGTAATTGCATGTAATACAGTGCTTAACCGCTGGGTGGCGAGTGCTCCACTGTTGTAATTTGTACTGAATGCCTTGTACTGAATGCCATACTGTTAAACTTACAGTAAATTGGATGGATATCACATTCACAGCATTTGCATGTACGCACAACCCATACTGTATTTTTAGTGTCACATAATATACATATATATAGTACTGTACTGTACAGTAAGATCTTATAACAGGATGCAAATCACTGCACATACTGTATTGTACATACGGTATGGTGCAGTAACTGAATAGTAGAGAAGTTGCCAGAGTTGTTGTCACGGTATAACCGATACTGTAGATTAATGAGATGCACGCACAGCTTTCACTGATATGGGATGATTTACAGTATGACATTTTATTTTTTTTTATTAAAAACAGCAGCGGGAGGAGTGCACAAGGATGAGGCCACTCTGTGCGGTTCACTGTAGCTGTTGTGTGGGCTAGTGGTTAGGTGATCACTTTGGTAGAATTATGGTCCCGGGTTCGATCCCTGGAAAAGAATATACTGTACCGTATATTTTTTTTTATTGTCACTGTCTGCTCTGGACACTATAGTGAAACTACTTTAGTAGTGTTGTACTGTACTGTAATACTGTAGTGTTGTTGTTTAAAAGGCTGCTTAAAAGTAAGACATTACAAACTGATTGTGTGTTTAAATAGTGCAAAACTTTCATCAATGTCTGCGCTGTGGTGGCTGTCTGCTTCGAGGGGTTGCAATGGGATTTCATGCGCATGCCCAGAGGAGGGTTTACAATGGGATCTCTAGTGCCAAGAGAGGGCTCTGTATTTCAATGAATGTGCCTGTACTGAATATCAAAAACTGACGGTGCCGTTGAATTTAGCACCACAGAATAGTGATTTCATAACTGCAGAAACTGCTAGTGAATCTACTGTCTAGAATGAGAGACAGGGCTCTGTATCACAAACGGTGCGCCCAAAACGCAAACATGCGACAACATAGATGCGGTCTCAGCCTTACGCACTATGGCTACGTCCCTTGGACTGTGTCTGAGAGTGGTTTCCGACTGTGAGAGAGCGCTCTGTGTTCAAAGCTGACTGTGCGTTTGAAGCTCAAAATAGCGTTGCATCAACCTTGCACACTAAGTACGGTAGTAGTGGGATCTGTATGAGAGAGAGCTCTCTGTATTACACGGTTGGCGCTATGGTGGCTGTCAGCCATCTGCGATGGATTAGAAATGGAGGGGGGTACAATGGGATCTGTGGCGCCAAGCCATACGCCATGTAGCGCTATGCCATCACTGAGCATGCGCAGTTGGCTGTATTACTGCAGTGGTACAGTACTGTATGCTGTTGAATTTCCATCTCTGGCGGGCGCATGCCCAGTAGGAGGGTTGCGATGGGATTTCTGGCGCATGCCCAGTGGGGCCAAGAGTCATACACAGTGCGCATCAGGTCCCTTCCCCCAAAGCAAGCAAGAGCCTCACCTTACCATAATAAAGGAAGCTTTGTTAATCCATTTACTGTAAGCAGTCAGCTCTGCCCTAGTGTCCTGGAAAATGCTACGAATTGTGACCATTGCCAAGGACACCATCCCCCGTCTGCTAGGACAACTAGTGTGCCGCTATGAATGTGCCTGTACTGAATATTAAAAACTGACGGTGCCGTTGAATTTAGCACCACAGAATAGTGATTTCATAACTGCAGAAACTGCTAGTGAATCTACAGTCTAGAATGAGAGACAGGGCTCTGTATCACAAACGGTGCGCCCAAAACGCAAACATGCGACAACGTAGATGTGGTCTCAGCCTTACACACTATGGCTACGTCCCTTGGACTGTGTCTGAGAGTGGTTTCCGACTGTGAGAGAGCGCTCTGTGTTCAAAGCTGACTGTGCGTTTGAAGCGCAAAATAGCGTTGCATCGCAAACTTATGACAATGGTGATGCTGCTCCAACCTTGCACATTAACTACGGTAGTAGTGGGATCTGTATGAGAGAGAGCTCTCTGTATTACACGGTTGGCGCTATGGTGGCTGTCAGCCATCTGCGATGGATTAGAAATGGAGGGGGGTACAATGGGATCTGTGGCGCCAAGCCATACGCCATGTAGCGCTATGCCATCACTGAGCATGCGCAGTTGGCTGTATTACTGCAGTGGTACAGTACTGTATGCTGTCGAATTTCCATCTCTGGCGGGCGCATGCCCAGTAGGAGGGTTGCGATGGGATTTCTGGCGCATGCCCAGTGGGGCCAAGAGTCATACACAGTGCGCATCAGGTCCCTTCCCCCAAAGCAAGCAAGAGCCTCACCTTACCATAATAAAGGAAGCTTTGTTAATCCATGTACTGTAAGCAGTCAGCTCTGCCCTATTGTCCTTTATTTAGTTCCATCAATTTTTTTTGTTATATTTCTTCTTCAGCTAATATAGGACTAGGCCTGAAAAGTGAAAATAGACACTTACGGCTAATGACGCTTCTAGAATGAATAAGCAATGTTTACCAACTGCAGGTGTGTGTAGTTAACCACGGCAGCCTGCAACTAACATGAGATATACACACTACATGATTCATAGTCACCTTTCCTGTTCAAGGTAGAATTTATAAATAACTTTTACAGGAGCCAAAAGGTTACAGGATGCTATGGAGGTTTGAACACTGTGACTGAGGTATACTGAAAATCCCCGGGATTGCCAAGGGCTATGTGGACAAGCTTTACCAGATTACCTTAACACGGGATCTTACAGCTGTGGATTCTGTAAGGAAGACTTATGCTGGGTACACACTAGCCTACCTATTGGCCGTTCAATTAAATGGCCAATATATCATGTGCACGTCGGCCGTGTGTACAGACGATATGTCTGTTCAGCACAGCTAATGGGAAATATATCTGCATATTGTACTGTGGGCCTCATTCAGCTTGGATCGCAAGTCTGTGGACACACGCACCTGGTCGATGTTTGTGTTCTACGCATGCACTGCAGCGTGTGAAGCGGCCACTACAATCGCTAAAGCAAACGCAGCGGATACGCAGAGGCATCGAGAAATTATTGAGATGACTGTGCATTTGAACGCCGTTACAGAGGAATAATTAAGCCCCTGCTATGGCATACGCAGTCAGAGTTCTAGATGGCGACAGGAAGTTTTGCAGTTTGCGAGTTAGGATAAGCTCACCTGCAAGTGTGCGTATGCGTCCGATGTTACTCGATGTTATCAATGTTTTCTCTGACATCTGCAGATGTAATGGGAAGTGAGCGGCTTTATACAGTGGTGGGCGTTTGGTATAGTGCTGCCATCACACTGCAATCGCATTCATTTGCATAACTTTGCAGCGAGCGGGTGAGTGCGATTGCAGACTTTTGATCCATGCTGAATGAGACCCTGTGTGTATGGGCGGTACGCCGCCCGCCCGTAAACTTGCTGCAGTGGCTGGCTGCAGCGTGTATGAACAACTATCATCTGTTGATATACTGTACCTGCAGATCAGTTGATCTGCAGATATAGCTTTCCCGTGTGAACCCACTTTAAGGCTTTAATGTCTCACAGATATATTTAGAATTGCCCAGATAGCTGTCTTGTGCTCATTTGAATGCTGAAAGTTATAGGTGCTACATGGATGCATATATATGAGCAGTAAATGGCTGTAAATTCTTCCCTGTAATATTTGATGTACATGTTTTTTTAGGGTAACTTCCTTTCTCCAAACAATTGGCATAATAAATTTATGCATTTTCTAGCCTCTTAAGCTGTGGGGTTGATTTATAGTTGGATATACATCTAGTTTCTGTGTAAAGCCGGGTACACATTACACGATATGTGTACCCGGCTAACCCACAATGCAATGGACGACATATCGTGACATCGCACAATCTGGTGAAGGATCACACGGTATGTCGTTCACCAGCTGCATCAACAACCATGGGGTTGTTCATCAAATTGACAGATTGAGCAGCAAGTAGGCTTGATCTGTCGATGTGATAAACTATCCAGTGGGAGTGCACATGGTCGCTCATAGTGGGTGCACACTTTCCGATGTGGACGATATGCCGGATCGGGCAAAATATCGTCTAGTGCGTACCCACACTAAGATGCACATTTATGTACAGGAGAAAAACCAACCAAAAACAAATGCACAATTGTCCATATGCAAACTATGAAGCATCTTACATTTATGACTCATTACTTCAGAAAAGGCAGAACGGGGAGGGAAGGGGGAGGGGACAAGCAGAGGGCAAGTACTATAGGGATTATTTATGGAATTGCAAGTATCCCTGGCTGCAGGTACAGCTGTCAGGAGGTCTATCGCAGGTGAAACAATACTGAATGATGATGATGATGATGATGATGATGATGATGAAGACGACAACTATCAGGAGAACTAGCTACTGTATCTACTTCCAAGTTGCTGACTACTAGTTGAATAATTAGGCTCACTTATATATTATATTGCATCTGTCTAATCACATTACTTAATTGAAATTTCCATCTGTAAACAAGATTTAATAGAATTTAATATAATTTGAATACTCTATATTTTATAGAGAACATGTGACTTTAAAATGTATTAATAACACATTATTATAATTACTTATATGGTACCACCAGCAGGAACAAGCAGGCACTCAGGGCCCGATTCAGACCCGCTTGTTCGGATGCGTTCACTCGTAGCTGCCGATGGTTCGCATTGTGCGCATGCGTATGCATCACAGTACACAAACCAGTCTGAGCGATCGGGAAGCGTACGCTCGCTGCGCATAGACAGCCCAGCTGAGTGAGTGACAGAAGCCATTTGTGGGTGGTGACATTAGTTGGTCTATGAAGATGGGGGAGTGGAGGTGCGAACGCAGGCGTGCCTGAGCGTTTCAACGCCATTTTAGAGGCGTGCATAATTAAGACGCAGCATCATAGTACACGTCACCTGACTGAATTTTACACTGAAGTGCTCGCAGTGCTTGCGTTAGGGTATGGTCAACCACAAGCGCTGCGTTCGCTTCTGATGGTACCGATGGTTGCATACACATCCTGGAGATGACGTGCATTAGTGGGCATCTTAAGACAGGCTGGTAGGCGTGTCTGCATACACAGGGCGATCACAAGCTAAGACATAATGGGCGTGCTAATGTCTTGCCATGCAATCGCCTGCCTTGCTGTCATTTAGCCGAATTTGCATACGCATCGAGTGGGAATACACATCTAGCTAGCGGGTCTGATTTCAGCCCTCAGTTCATATATATATATATAGTATTCTGTGCAAGATTATGAGCCTTAAACACTTTTGAACTATTTAACCATCCTCAATCGGCAGTCCCATACTGATATTCTTGATCGATATGGGATCGTCAAAATCAAAAGGGCACATAGTATCATGAACAACATTAACATTGATTTCTCATTAATATCTACCTCCCCCACCATATATTTGAGAATCGATAATTGGGTATCGCTACTCACAACTTTACATTTTCCTGGGAGCTGTTCCACTCTGCAGTCACCGGGATGCACGATCAGCAGTGATCGGCTGCACGGCAGACACTGAGGGAGGATACAAGGCATACTTACCAACATTGTATAAATTATCTCTGGGAGAGCTGCTGCTGCTGGCCGGTTTGTGGGGCTGGGCCGGGATGTAGACATAATTAAGCCCCACCCCTTTCCAGGAAAATTCAGCGATTTGCAGTTCTGCAAGGAGAGGGCGGGGCTAAATGATGCTATTTGCGTAATTTAGCCCCACCCCCTCTCTACGGACCCGCAAATTCCCCATCCTGTCCGCTTTACTAGGGAGTGGGCAGGATGTGAGAGATCTGCCTAGACTTCCGAGGCTGCAGGGGGCTACCTGAAAAATCGGAAGCCTCCCGCGACTTCTGGGAGTGTAGGCAAGTATGATACAAGGAATGCAGAGAGGTTGGGAACATTAACTATTATTTTTACAGTGGAATTTTTTTCAGTGTCTGAATTATCATTGACTTAAGTTTTGCTATTTTAGGATTTTTAGAACTTTTATTTATTTTTAGCCTGTTCATTGTTTTTTGTGTGTCATATTAGACATATGTGCATATATGTATTGTTTAGACATTCTCTATATCTGCAGGAATTTTTCTAATCTCTTTCAATGTATCACAATCTACGCAAAATAGACAATCATTGTGTATATTGACAACAGAATAGGTACAGATATACCTCAAAGCACTAGATTATTGGGAGATTGTATGAATCAGATATTCGACACCTCAATTCCATACTGCTAAGGATATAGACATTTCCTTAATTACCTATTTGACTGCCTATCTATGTGTCCATTGCGACTCGCAACTTTACATTTCCCTGGTGGCTGCTCCTTTCTGCAGCTGCTGGTTATACACTGGAGGGCTGAGGGCTGTTGAATTTCAATTTCCCCGGCGGCTGCTCCTTTCTGCATCTGCTGGATATACACTGGGGGGGGTAGGCTGAAGGCTATTGGATTTCCATTGCCCCGGCAGCTGCTCATCTCTGCAGCCACCAGACTGTCTGTTAGCAGTGTTCGGCTACACAGCAGAGGAGGATACAAGGATGCAGAGGGGGCAGGATGTCCCTCTGAGATTAGCGGCTGCTGAAAGATTATCTGCCCATTTCTGACTGGTCACATCCCTCTGACCTGCTCCTTGCTTCTGGGATAAAGGCTCCATGATTCAACTCAGTCAACTCCAGATCCTACCCATTATACTGTATATAACTCTATATTTGTGCTGCTTATGGCTAGAAAAAAAAAATGTGTAAGAGAAAGATAGGAAAATGAAGCTGCTTCGTGTCTAAATAATGACAGACCTAGGAAGGTTCAGTATTGGAAAATGTAATATAGATAGTCCATAGTCTTTCTATTAAATAGGTTTATCTGTTATAATTTGTTACCGTGTAACATGTTTTTGTTCAAATAATTATCCACTTATCTTGTGTTTACCAGACCTTAGGCTGCTTCTCCAAGTCTTGAAAACAAGACACAATCAGATTATGAAGGGAATAAATAAACTACAAGGCCACCCCCAATTGTCCACCAAACCTGCATTACCACTTGCACCTCAGTACACATCTTACACGGTCTCAGCAGTTGGGACAAAAGTTAGTGTTGCTGGGTAGTCAATCTGCTTTATAAGTTCACTAACAACCATTAATTTATGTGCAAGACACAATGCTCTTTACAGCTATTTCTACCAAAATATTTCTGTTCATGAGGAAGATTGTAGTGTAGGGCATTAGAACTCTGGGCTATTTCCTTTATGAGAGCGCATTTACTTGGAATACCTTATCATCCAATAACAAGTTTCAAGCAGAAGTGGTCCAGTTGGTGTGCCAGTAAGAGGTTTAAACAAGATAAACCTTTATACTGTAAAGAAGAAACTAAGAATAAGCCATTCTTTATCTGAACCAGAAGAGTCTAAGAAAAGGTCTGCTTCTGACAAGTGTCTTGGTCAACACTGTACCACAGTGGAGTCGTTCAAAGGTCATTGCATCTTTCGCTGAATTCACTTGCCATTTTGATCAGTGTAGTGAAAATCAAGTGAAATTGACAAAATTTGAATTCCAGGGGACAGTTGCGCTAGGTGGCGATGGAGTCATGTATTCTGTGTGGGGCTGTAGGGATCAGCCCACACAGGGTACAAAAACTAAGTTTGACCACACCTAGAGGCTGTCCAGTGGATTCAGAACAGGGACGACTGAGGCAGACGAGTCAGGCTGCTTGAGGAGACAGTTCAGGGGGGACTGTGGCAGCTACAGAGACCAGTGTGCTTGGAGGCCAGTGGGGGCCATGCTTGACCGGTGTCCAGACTAGCAGTCAGGCAGGGAGGACCGCAAATCTCTGGGACTGTTTGTGTGACATTGTGGAAGTCAAGCCAGGAGGCCATTGTCCAGGCCTGCAAGCCAGGCAGGGAGGACCAGAAGAGAGACTTTGTGTGAAGGCCAGGAGACCGTTTTTATACCTGTAAGACACAGGACTGGGACAAGAGACTGCCCAATGTAATCAGGGTTCAGACAGTGAGGTAGTGTCCTGCATGAGGAGCCAGGTTGTTTATTATTTTGTTCCTGAAATGCTGATAGTAACACACCATTTATTTTAATTTTAACCTACAAAGTTGTGTGTGGATCTTTACTCCAAGCTGTCACAATATTAATAGGCAGCACAAGGTTGAACACAAATATATTGACATGGAAATAACAAAATAACTTTGTATTAGTTTTATGCAGAAAATTGAATTCACAATATATTTAAAATACTCAAAATAAAAGATTTAACCAATGAAATACACAAAAAGCCTTGGAACACTACAATCAACAAGAACATCATCAAAAACCGGGAGGATAAATTCTATGCAGAAAACAATACACAATTATAAAATAACTAAACTTGCCTGTGGGAATGTACAGATAAAACAATTGGTAGTAATACTGCTTAAAACCCCCACAGAATATAACCACCACTAGTCACACTGTGAAAAGTACAAAAGATCTGTAAGGTTCAGAGCGTACAGTAAAATCAGTCACATACACTTTGTGATACCTAAATGAAATGGTTCTGAGCCTCTTCTTATCTTCACTTGAACTAAATTCTGCTATCCTATTAGCGATCAGACGTGACATCCTTTCTACAACGAGCAGGATAACATCCTTAAAGGCTACATATAGCCACTATATTGTCTGCCTTGAGAAAAAGGCGAGAGGTAATTTTCTAAAGAGGTGTGGATCATCTAATTTATTCCCTCTCCGGACTTCAGTGTGGAGACCCTGGCAGCGGATTGAGGGCCTGATTCAGAGCCAGACGCTATTTGCGCTCACTCGTTCAGAAAAAGGGGCCGGCTATTTAAATTGAGCGCTCGCTCTTTGCGGTCTGTTGACGCCTCTATGTCTGAGCGAGCGAACGAAACATGCACTCGCTATTTTGTAATGACGCCCCCTGGCCGCTCGCATCCTACGTCATCTCCGCTATTTATTTGATTAATCGAGTACATCGAAAGGCGTCTGAACTGCTCGCAGTGCTTGTGGTTGGATTTTCCTACCGCAATCATGCGAACAGTTCAGGCTAAGAAACAACCAAGTGACGTGGCCGATGACGCAGCTTTGTTAATTATGCACACCCTTAAAACGCCCGTTTTGACCGTTCGGCAAGCCTGCGTTCAGATCTCCACTCCCCGTTTTCAAGCACCTTCCCGTTACCACCCACAAACACCTCATCCTGTCAATCAAATTAGCAGGCACTCGCTATTTGGCGAGCGCTCGATTTCCGATCGCACTGACTGGTTGGCGCATGCGCATTACAACTCATACGCATGCGCAGATGTGCGAACATCGCTCGGAGCGAACGAGCGGCCGCTTACGAGCGGCTCTGAATCAGGCCCTGAGAACGAGCAGGATAATATCCTAAAAGGCTGCATATAGCCACTGTACTGTCTACCTAGAGAAAAAGGTGAGAGGTCATTTTCTAAAGAGGTGTGGACCATCTAACTTATTCCCTCTCCGGACTGCAGTGTGGAGATCTTGGCAGCGTATTGAGAAGAGTTCGGTCTCATATAGACATAAATCCCCCATTCAGTAATCACATTGTGGATAATTTGGACAGTGAACCACTAATGAAAGGGGCGTCTTTCTTCTGCATCATAAGGAAGGTCCAGAAATAGCGTGGGATGCACATGTGGTAACTATAAAAGTTAAAAGGGTAATAAGTATGCTTTAACAGATCATGGACTACTAGTTACTAAAACTGGACTTTACTAACCTTGATGAGTTGGACTGAGACTATTAATTCATACTAACCGGAAATACCATCATTTAATTATTAGCAATAAGGACACTGTGGTTGATGCAATATTAGTGGATTAATGTATCAGAGGTATTAGTATACCTATAGTAATATATATATATATATATATATATATATTGCATGTTTAATTTATTTAATGTGTATGTTTTATAAGTTTTATGTCTTTTGAAGTATTAAATTTCCTTTTAAAAAGAAACAAATAAAATAAAATAAAAAAATTATCTCAGGTAATACAAATAGAAATGTTGTAGAGTTTCATTATTTATTTATATTTGAGCAGCGCTTCTTCTCAACTTTTTCTTTGCTACCCTCAAAGAAGCGCTAGAATAGACAACTCCACAAATTTCCAAGCCTGGCACGCCAAAGATCCAACACCTATATCCGAGTGGCAAAAGAAAAACGTGCTCCAATGCAGTCTTCCTTCATTACAATTTATTTTTCACTACAGTCGGCTTGGCAACGAAACCTATTAAATGTTCTCAGTGTCCACCCAGTCATACTACTCTTGTCACCTCTTTGACAAATTCAACTTGCTTATTTCCCCACCCCTCCTGTACCACCTTCTCCTTCACTGCTCATCACTTTGTCACTTACTTCTTCACATGCAAAATCACAGCAGTCATCAAGAAATCTTCATTCAGATCACACCCACCTTCTCATCCACTCCAGTACCTACCCAAATTTCTCCCACTTGTTACTGAGGAAAAGGAAAGTTCCATTTTCTTTCTCTTCACCCACTTAGAGCCATATTCAATTTGAGCCTAGCCGCAATACTTTTTCGCATCCCGGACTTTTCCCCTACTTCGCCTGTTTTGTAGGCTGAAAAGTATGGCGCGCGTGCCCGCTTTACCCCGTATTCAATTTGAAAGTAGGCGAAAACGGGACCCGGCGAAACTTGAACAGGCGGAAAGTACTGTCAGATTTGGAGAAATCAGCCTGACACCCCCCAAAAGATGCTCTGACATGGGGGTGAGCTATGGTACCCCCCGATTTGGCTTGCAGAAGGTATTTGGGGTTTCTAAATGGGCTCAATAGCTGCTAAATAGCGTTTTTGTATAAGTGGTGAAGAATAGTATTCTGGAGTTGTTTTGCAGAAAATAACTGATCCCAGCAAATTTGGGGTACTTGAAAATTGGGGTCAGCATATTTAAAAGTTGCTAAAGTTAAGTTGAAAATAATCGTGAAAAATCCACCTGCTGCAAGCACCGCCAATAAAAAAAAAAAAACACTTGGGGCATACTTGGGGACCCCCCCCCCAGAGTCAAGTTCACAAGTTTTTAAATTTGTACCCCAACATTTTTTTTCCCGCCCCCTTTTTCAAAGTAATTTTTTGAGGTGTCCTTAAGTGTTTTTTTTTTAATTTTTGACAGTTTACCTTTGGGGGACTGTCTGAAGGCTGCAGGGGGGTTCCTGCAACGTTGCACCCCAAAACTCCAAATCTGCACTTGTTTCCACCTGCTGTTCATAGGAGAAACTTTTTCGCCTAGTACACTGCATTGACTTTCTACCTAGGCGGAAAGTCTTTCAAATTGAGTACGGGGTAAAAGCAAAACAGGTGAAAATTACGTCTTCAGTGAATAAGTATCGCGGATCCGTACTCTTCGCCTCAAATTGAATACGGGCTTTAGTGTACTCATAACCCCCACCCGCATCCTTCTCTTCTCCCAACCACGCCTTTCTAACCTCTTCAACTATTTCCCAAACTACCACTCTCACCAAGTACTGCACCATTTATCGCTTCTGCATTGATTGAAAACTACTTCAGAGAAATCAGGATAATCCATTAAACATTTTACAATTAATGTCAATGTAAAACTGACAATATTGTAAGGATCCACAAATGATTTGTAAAATAGTTCTCTCATTTCAAAAGACTTTGCCCATCCTTTGCTTGTTACATAAGCAACAGTGTCTGAAGTTGCGGGCATCTACGTGAGATAGTGTAATTTGCAGTGATGGAATAGATTTTCATTTGAAATGTCAGAGGCCAACAAACAGGGAAATTACATTGTGCTTTGCAATCGCTGAGGACTTTTCTAGTTATTGCATTAAATGTTACACTTCAATACAAAGTATATCCATATAAAAATACAAATGTGCCCCCATACAGCTAGCCTCCATACGCCGCGAGACGGCCGGCGCGACCGAGCTGCTCTTAGAGGTGTAACGTAGTCATTTTTCTTTAAATTTTGTATCTTATTTGCATCACAGACACAGCAAAACGCCACTTAAAGTGTACTACAGATACAGTTGGAAACACGTACTGTCACAGATGAAGCACTTAGTGAGAGAAAAAGCTGCAGCATCTAAACACTTCATATACAGATTCAGACTCATACACAGATGCGCAAATGTCGCACATCAAACTGATCGGTGCAAGCTAGCAAAATAGTTATGTCGCTTCCAGTTGTTTTATTTGTGCGAATAAAATGCACATTTTGAGAAAAAAAAAGATGATTGGCACAGCCGAGTCGCCCAGGACCTGGCGCACAAAGAGTCACAGTGTTTGGCACGACTGAAGTCACAGGAAATATATATAACACTGAGAGGTAAGTTACCAAGCAGTGGTTTCCAAAGCCTTCAGGTCTTTCAGCAGTTTTGGTTGCTGGATTTAGAGGCTGAAGATGCGGCTAAAGTGTAGATTAGTAAATTTCCTGAATACTTAACCAGAGCCATAACATGGGCTCTGAATGCCGTGTGCAGGCCCCGCCCCCTTTGCACATGACATCACGCATAGGGGCAGGGCCAACCACCACCCGGAGCTACAGCAGTACAGTACTTTCAGCGTCTTGCAGTTGTAATTATGGCAGGGTGCCTACCTAAATAAACTAAGGGCAATATTTACTAAGTGGCGGTTTGACTGTGGTTTCTATTCTATTCTAAATCCCGGCGGTTCGGTGGCGGTTTCTATTCTATTCTAAACCCCGGGGGTTTGGTGGCGGTTTTGCAGCGGTTTCTAAATGACAGCCCTGTTCTATTCTAAAATGTGTTTTGACTGTGGTTTGGCGGCGGTTTTGCTTTCTGCAGATTTACTAAGGCCAAAACCGCTGCAAACTGCCATCAAAACACATTTTAGAATAGAATAGAACAGGCCTGTCATTTAGAAACCACTGCAAAACCGCCACCAAACCCCCGGGGTTTAGAATAGAATAGAAACCTCCACCAAACCGCCAGGGTTTAGAATAGAATAGAAACCGCCACCAAACCGCCAGGGTTTAGAATAGAATAGAACCCGCCACCAAACCGCCGGGGTTTAGAATAGAAACCGCCACCAAACCGCCAGGGTTTAGAATAGAATAGAAACCGCCACCAAACCGCCGGGGTTTAGAATAGAATAGAAACCGCCACCAAACCGCCGGGGTTTAGAATAGAATAGAAACCGCCACCAAACCGCCGGGGTTTAGAATAGAATAGAAACCGCCACCAAACCGCCGGGGTTTAGAATAGAATAGAACCCACCTTCAAACTGCCTCTTAGTAAATTTTGCCCTAAATCTCTCTAGTATCGGAATCTCACTTGTGATAAGGAAAACTGCTGCAGTTAAATAAAGGGGAAAAAAATGCTAATCCCACAAGAAGATTACATCAACATAATAAAACTGCGATGGAAATAAAATCAGCCACTAATAAACATCGTCTGGAAGATTTATTGCTTAAAAAGTATTATCATACTATATACTAAGTAGCAGTCAAAAATTAGCAACTGGTTTACTACTGAGCTGAGATTCTGGGAATAATTTTCCTAATAACTTTCCTCAAACATTGGATATTTCCTGAGATTCTCTATACTTCTTTATACGCTTCCTAGCTGGACACAGTAATTATATACAGAGATATTTTCTTCTTTATAAAGGATTTCTATATAAGCATACAGCTATTTCATGTTTATTGTTGTTTAATATGTGTATCTTCCTTTAAATGGTAAATATGATGATACATGATACTTAAACAGTAACATTCTTACTGTACCAATAGCTGTTTATGACTGTTACTAAATATATATGATATGTTAATACTTTTTAAGCACTAAAAGCATACAGACTGTTTATTAGTGGCTGATTTTATTTCCATCGGAGTTTTATTATGTTTATGTAACGGTGCCTGCTTGTAGCATCCAAAGGATGCTAAGTGCGCCACTAGCACAGCAAGCCTGACTGCAGGGTGCCGTTCCAGGTAGTGCTAGTCAGAAGCAAGGGTGATTGTGCCACCCATAGAGCCCAGCACTGTGTGCGGCCGCATTGGTTGCACACCACTAGTTACGGACCTGCCAGGATACACTTGATTACTGGTTCAGTCAACAAAATGGCTGCCTTCATTGTTTGAAGGCGACAGGTGCAGGGACATTATCTAATTCAGGGGTTCCCAAACGTGGTGCTCAAGGCTCCCCAACAATTCAGGTTTTACAGATATCCATGGTTGAGCACAGGTGACTTTTTAGTACCTCAGTCAATTTGATTTAACCATCTGTGCTCAACCATGGATATCTCTAAAACCTGTACTGTTGGGGAGCCTTGAGGACTGCGTTTGGTAACTTGTGACCTAATCACATAACAGTATGGAGATTTAGAGTATATCAATTTAATATATTTAAATGGATGACAAAAGTCTCATAAAAGAAGTTTAACTTGTTCATAATTACAGAAACACACCCAAGGTATGACCTCGACCGAAATATATCTCTTGTATTGAATGTTACAGAGATAAATTTTTATTATTGTTCTCCAATGCCCCCAAGTAACTTCATAAACATATTTCTAGAAGTCATATAGTCATATATGAAGGTGCTACCTGACAACCTAAATCAAATTGACAACACACAAAGAAAAAGCAAGGTATCTTGTCTGGTGCACTGAGGGGATCACAGTAATTAGTTTCTTATCTCTGATTATATATTAAGATATAACTTTTATTTATTTTATTTAAAAGGTAATATTGGTCCAAGATAATGAAAGGCGAAATAATTAAAATGCATAGAATAAGATATACGTGAAATCTAGAAGGAAAAAAGTGATTTAAAATGTCACCTGTCGTCGGTCTAATGTATGGGGATTAATATTAGCCGGGGTTCATGTATAGTGCATTTATTTGGGGAGTGTATCTCTCAGTGTCGTATGAATCACAAATTGTATCACAGTTTCAAATCAGATATACGTTCTTAGTTATTTATTGACACAATTCTCTTTTCAATTAAATAAGATCTCACAAAGGTGCGAGTTGGTATAGATCGCAAGAGGTACAATTAGTTATGATTTAATACCTTACTCATGCCGATTAACAATCGGTTCCAAAGATCTTCTCTTTAAACTCAACTCTCACATTAATCTAATAAATACCCAGTGTATTCATACTGGAACAACAATGTTTCAAGTTGTATCTTTATTATTATTTACTATGAACATTTGCCACTTGTTTTAAACAAAATGATCGAATGGTGTTATTCATTGGAGCAGTCATGCTACAACTGTATTTTATTTAAATAGGTTCGTACATGTACTAGTTTTAGGTACAGATAATCAACTCCCCTTGAAAGTGACTATATATCAGCATAGAGAAATAGGGATTCTCAGTCCCCAGAGCCTATTTGCAGATGTCACATAACACTGTGCTTAACTTATACAGCCTCGTGTACTAGCTAGTCTCCCTTCATACCGGCTTTGAGTACGCCGCTAGCATATGTACATAAGGTTGTCCAGACAGCCACAATACACCCGGACTAAATAATATATATATATATCTCATGCGTATACAGCATAATTGTGACATCTGCAAATAGATGTGACATCTGCAAATAGGCTCTGGGGACTGAGAATCCCTATTCGATCATTTTGTTTAAAACAAGTGGGCAAATGTTCATAGTAAATAATAATAAAGATACAACTTGAAACATTGTTGTTCCAGTATGAATACACTGGGTATTTATTAGATTAATGTGAGAGTTGAGTTTAAAGAGAAGATCTTTGGAACCGATTGTTAATCGGCATGAGTAAGGTATTAAATCATAACTAATTGTACCTCTTGCGATCTATACCAACTCGCACCTTTGTGAGATCTTATTTAATTGAAAAGAGAATTGTGTCAATAAATAACTAAGAACGTATATCTGATTTGAAACTGTGATACAATTTGTGATTCATACGACACTGAGAGATACACTCCCCAAATAAATGCACTATACATGAACCCCGGCTAATATTAATCCCCATACATTAGACCGACGACAGGTGACATTTTAAATCACTTTTTTCCTTCTAGATTTCACGTATATCTTATTCTATGCATTTTAATTATTTCGCCTTTCATTATCTTGGACCAATATTACCTTTTAAATAAAATAAATAAACGTTATATCTTAATATATAATCAGAGATAAGAAACTAATTACTGTGATCCCCTCAGTGCACCAGACAAGATACCTTGCTTTTTCTTTATGTGTTGTTCATAATTACCTTTACATGCATAAAAGGAATTCCAGAAAATGACCATAAAAATAATGCCAAATTGTCACAATTACAGGGTCTTAGGAACTTAGGCCCTCATTCAGAGCCGCTCGTTAGCGGCAGTACGCTCGTTCCGAGCGATGTTTGCACATCTGCGCATGCGTACGCGTTTTAGTACGCATGCGCGAACCAGTCAGTGCGGCCGAAAATCCTTTGTACGCTATATAGCGAGTGCCTGCTATTTTGAGTGACAGAATGAGGTGTATGTGGGTGGTAACAGGGGAAGGTGCTTGAAAATGGGGAGTGGAGATCCGAACGCAGGCGTGCTTAAAGGTCAAAACGGGCGTTTTATGGGTGTGTATATTTAAAACAGCAGCGTCATTGACCACGTCACTGGGTTATTTTATAGCCAGAACTGCACGCAAATTTGTGGTAGCAAACACCAACCACAAGAATAGCGAGCAGTTCATACGCTGGTCGATGTACTCGATTAATCTAATAAATAGCGGACATGACGTAGGATGCGAGCGGCCAGGGGGCGTTTTTAAGAAATAAACGAGCGTATGTTTTGCACGCTCGTTCAGACTTAGAGGTGTGAACAGACAGCAATGTGCGTACGGATCATTTGAATAGCCACCCCTTGTTTTTAAACGAACGACCGCAAATAGCGAACGGCTCTGAATGAGGGCCTTAGAGGGGCAGAAAAAACATGTCACTAATTGCGGCACTAAGCCCGCCTACCTTAGTTAATGCAGAGTGACAGGGTTTATAGAGATGGGAGGTGGCTTCTTAGCAAAACTGTCATCAAGCCCCATCAACTTACTTTCTTATCTTGCTTCTGGCATCTCCCAGATGAAAAGGTAGGAAAATCTGATTTCACCCCAACATTGCTGCTTTCTTTAAACTAAATATAGAATTGGATTGCTAGCACTACTAGAAATGGTGAGCAGGATACATTCAAATTGCACATCAATCTGGAAGCTGATGTGTTCCAACAATTATCTGCTCTCTAACCATGGAGTCTTAGCCCTACACTGCTGTCAGATTAATTAAGTATTATACAAGATAAATGCATAATAAATAACGCCTAATCCGAAATATAGCAACCAATATACCAAGAAAAGCAGGATAAGCCGTACACTGTAAAACGTACATAAAATTGATATAATCTATTTCAAGATAAAGATTGAGAGATGTATCAAAATTTGGAGAGAGATAAATGGAGAGCGATAAAGTACTAACTGATCAGCCTCTGTCATTTACAAGCTGTTAGAAAAAAAGACAGTAAAGCTGGGTATACACTAAGCGATCCATTGCATGACGCATCGTTCCGACGCGGTTCAGAACAATATATCATTCGGGTCTCATGGTGCACGGATCATTCATCACATTGGTCTGTCTGCTGTACATCAGATGGGACAATGCAATGAACGAAGCCATGCTAAATGCAGCATAGAAAGACACATCATGCCATCCTTCACTGCAGTGTGTACAGACAACCAATTAGCTCCTAGCTCTTATTTTACAGACTGTGTTTGAAAATTGACAGTGCAGAGCTGACTGGATGGTACTTTGGGGCCTGTGTACTAAGCCTTGAAGAGAGATAAAGTGGACAGAGATAAAGTACCAATCATACAGTTCCAAACTTCACTTTACAGGCTATGTTTAAAAAATGACAGTCAGGAGCTGATAGGTTGGTACTTTATCTCCGTGCACTCTCTTTCCACAAGGCTTTGTACATAGGGTCTGATTCAGAGCCGGACGCTCTGACAGAGCGCTCGCTCTGAATCAGGGCCGTCCTTGTCTTTCAGAGCGGCCTCCTGGCCGCTCGTATAGCTGTGAGTGGCCATCGCGACCATCGGGCTTGCGATGAGACCCTTGTGGTAGGGTCTCGTTGCCGCAAGCCCTTGAGTGCTTTCGGCTCTACCAGAGCCGGAAGCACTCCCACTGACATCACTTGTGATGTCAGTGGGGCCGGCCCTAGACGGTAGGCATTCCCATGGCTATGCCTCCGTCTGGGCAGCCACGCCCCTGGCCCGCCCACCAAAGGGGGCGTGCTATCGATCAACATCGACAGCACGTCCCCTTTGGTACGAGACCAAGAGCGACGGTTTGCCCGTCGCTATTCGGGTCTCGCGCATGCGCACGACGGAGCCGGCCTGAACGAGCAGGAAGCTCCTCACTGACATCATTGATGATGTCAGTGTGGCCGCCCCCAAACGCAAGCGTTCTGGCGGGAACGCCTCCGTTTGGACAGGCACGCCCCCTGCCCGCCTCCCAAATGGGGCGAGCTGTCACTCACCATCGACAGCTCGCCCCGTCTGTTGCGAGAGCCCTAGCAACGGAGCGCCCGTCACTAGCCGGGTCTCGCGCATGCGCACGACGGAGGTGGCTGCGTCGTGCGCATGCCCAATGGGGCAACATCGACCCGGTTGCGAGTGCTCAGCGCTTGCAACCGGGTCTGAATGACCCCTACTGTCCCCAGCCACATCCTCCTGATGAACCTTTTTTTTTTTTCTTTTAACGGAGCTGCCTGCCGCCAGGGGCGGATAGGGCTACCGGGACTCCGGACCAGTTCCGCAGGGCCGCTGCCTTTGGTGGTCGGCGGCCGCTCGGTCTGCCCTTCACTTACTGACCCCCCTTCCCGGGCTTCCGCTGCCGCGATCGGTCGGGCAGCTTGCACAGCTTGTAAAGTTATAAAAAACATGGCCGATGGGGTAGCTACTGCGCATGCCCATCCACAGCAGCTCCTCCCATATGCCTTTGCAGAGCCCGCAGCAGTCAGTCACCACTGATGGCTCCGCCTCCAACCCCTCCGTAGCCAGGGTCTGACGGAAAGAAATGTATTCCTGGAGGAAAGTCTGCATAAAGCCAAAAAACAAAGTGAATCTTTGGAGAGAGGACTTAACCTTGCCCATAGCAGGGCTTGGAAGTTGCAAGAACAGAGGGAGAACTTTGAGAAGTGTCTGCTAAGTACACAGAACCAGTTGCAAAGATTCCAAGCGGAGAGGAATACCAAAGAACTGAAGTTGCAAAGTGAATTAAACGTGGCAGTCTGAAATAATTGTACAAAAATTGAGAATTGCTGAATTTGAAGTTGTGGAGAGTAATCTGCTGCAATCTGAGAGCAAGTTGGAAAGCACCATGGTGAAAATTGCCCAGTTGGAAGAGCAGCTGTCTATGGCTCAGAAAAAGTTACACATGGTAGTGGGAAAATCAGAAGAGGGAAAGAAGTTTAATAACTTTCTGAAGTTGAATTCGGGACCTAAAATGGCGTCCGATATCTTCACTGAATCCAGTGTGGCAGAAGTACATAAACATAAGCAGCAATTGTTAAAGGTTGATCCTGAAAAGGCTGGCATGCAGAGTGATATGCTACCGGTGCAGTGTGTCTTGAGTGATGAGCAGTGGGACCATAGAGATGTCCTCATTAACGATACCAGTGTACAAGAAGGGACAGAAGTATCGGAGTTGAGAAATTCCCTAAAGGTTCGTCTTGGAAAAGTGGATGTGATTCCTTGCAGTGACTTTCAGCTTACAGTGATACCTGAGGGTATGAAGTCCTCCAAAAGGGGCACAGGTCCAGATTGCAAAACTGTGTCCGAAGTTGATAATAAAGAACTGACATATACAGATGGTGATCACATGACCTGTGAAGCAAAGGTACAGGATGTACAGAAGTCTAAGGAGATAGTGATGGCTTCAAAGCATGAGACTCTCTTGTTGCCGTCTGTTCAGAGTAATGAGAATGTGACTCAGTCACACAGTTTTGCTGTGGGAAGCAGACCCTTGAAGAAAGTTAATTCTGAGAGTCTTGTGAAGAATACTACTCATGTTTGTGAAACAATGCCTACAAGCAGGATGGAACTTGCAATGCTGCCGAATTTGTCTGTGGGGAAGTGGAGTGGTCTCACATGATAAAGCTTGAAGCAAGTAGTCCAGCTAGACAGAATTTGAAAATAAAGACCTCTGTGGAGAGTGAACTTCAACCTGTGCTGGTGGAACATGTTGAAATTGTTCATCATATTTATAAGGCTCAAAAAGCGGGAGCACAAGAAAAAGCAAATGATATATGCCTTAATGAAGTGGCACATAGCCATCAAAGCCGTGAGATAAAGTCTGTGGATCAATGGAGTAAACACTCAAGTATCTTACATGGACATTAGAGTCTGGAATCTGAGGGTGGCAGTGCCAGTACATGGTCTGTTGACATAAAGCCCAGATCAAGAAGTTGTGATGCTGATGACTCTCAGGATACTGTTGGCCCCTTGAAAGAAGAGGAGCTATCAGTGAAGTATGCCAGTAGCCCACAGGTTCTCAAACTCTGTCCTCAGGACCCCAAACAGTGCATGTTTTCCAGGTCTCCACACTGAATCAAGTGAAATAATTAGCTCCACCTGTGGACCTTTTAAAATGTGTCAATGAGTAATGACTAGACCTGTGCATCTGCTAGGTGACCTGCAAAATGTGAACTGTGTGGGGTCCTGAGGACTGCGTTTGAGAACCACTGCAGTAGCCAATACAGAGCTTCAAGGCTGAAGGTTAAAGATGTGACAAGCAGAAGTTGGCCGAAAGGTGTGCCTTTTAGATGTTTAAGCAACAGGAATCTTTGTTCTATGAAAAATAAACAAAGAAAAAGTTGTTCTTGGTCTGAATCAGAAGATTCTGAGGAAAATAACTTGCTTGATTTTGATGTAGGTGGCAAGAGTAAAGATGAAGTATGTCGCTTTGGAAAAAGTTACTTCAAGTTCTTAATGCCTCATGTGGTGCCCAAGGACGAGCCTCAAGTACTGCATAAAGAAAACAAGTGCCACCATTGGTACCATAAAGTGAGGAAAAAAGTAAGGAGAAAAATTAACTCCGGAACTTGGGGGATGAGACCCCCAGAGATCACAAGATTTTGTATGACCGTGGATGTGGTGGATTTCCCTCATGAGGAGAGTGAAGAGGGACATCGTCATGAAAATGCCTTGTCCCATGCTGCTGAACCCAGGGGTTTCAAGCTGGGAAGGGGGATATGTGGCAGTATCACCAGAGATGGCATGGGTGAGCAGCAGATTCTGTGTGAGGTTGGAGAGATCCTCCCACATAGGGTAGAAATAATGAGTTGTGACACACCTGTGGGATGCCTTGTGGAGAGAGCTCAGGTGTGGGCTGATGGGAAGGCAGACCAGTCAGGCTGCTGTTGGAGACAGTCTATGTGGGACTGTGGCAGCCAGAGAGCTCAGTGAAGCTAAGCAAGCCATTGGGGGCCAGGAGGCCTGTGTCTGGACCTTGCAGGAGGCAGGGGGGGGGGGGGGACACCATAAACCTCTCAAGACTGTGTGAGATTGAAGCAGCTGGGCTGCAGGTTGAGGAAGCCAGGGCCTATACCTGGAGGATACAGGGAAGGCCACCAAGACTGACTGTGTTTGTATAGCTGTGGCAGCCAAGCCAGGCTGGAGCCGGCAATAGACCTGCAGAGAAGCAGGCAGAGACTAGCTGCACCTTGATAGAGAGGGTTCAAGAAGTGAGCTAGTGCCTTAAACAAGAGGCCCCACACGTCTGTTGCCCAGGGGCCACCACAGACCTTAAACCGGCCCTGCATGGGTACCTACAAGTAACAGGTTCAAGAGATTAGAGTGGAAAGCCTGATGGTGAGTGTTCCCCTATTTGCAGACACAATGAAGTAGGTTCCAACTCTATTTTATTTTGGACTTAAAGGTTAATAGTGTAACTATTGTAGTACTTGTAGTGCACCAAGGTAGCTACAGGAAAAACAGTCTTTGCAATGTAACACTTTTAAGCAGAGCGTTCAATAACAAGCAAGCTAATGTAGTACTTGTAGGGCACCAATGTAGCTGTGGGAAAAACAGTCCTTTCAGTGTAATAGCTGAGCGTTCAATAACAAGCAGGCTATTGTAGTACTTGTAGTGCACCAAGGTAGCTATGGAAAAAACAGTCCTTGCAGTGTAATGGCTTTTAAGCAGAGAATTCCATAAGAAGTGAGAAAAATCAGGACTCCAGCAAAACATTATCATATGACAAGAAAATAGACTTTTCCACATTTGAATTTAAATTTACAGGTAAAATCAGGATTACATGAAACCAGCAGCATAAAAATAAATTTCCAAGCCTTATCTTTTAAACTAGCAGAATAAAATCAGGAAAAGCATTTGTAACATGCAAGCTCTTTAGGAGCATATAAACATTTACCAGCAAGACAAATTTGAGTAGCAGTGAGCCAACAGCATAAGGCAGAACGGTATAGTTTAAAGCAGGCTGGTAAGGCATTAACTAACCGGCCAGGAACAAAAAGGAGCACTCCCTTCCCCTGCCTATATCCCTCAGGTGTGGGGGTCGGAAGGAGGTAAAACCTGTCTAATCTGGGATAATAGGGCCCAAGGATCACTACCCCTTACAGGGTACTTAATTTTTAAACTGCCTTTTCTGAGGACAAACTACCCCATTTAACCCATACACAGAAGGAGAAGTTTGATCTCACCCCAGGCTTTGGCTCTTCTGCTGCCTCACGACCATCGGTGCCGCCTGGAATGTATAACACCACAGCGGGCTGCACTTTGCATTCAAGGTCTACTCACGCCTGGCAGCAGGGAGTCTTCTCCGTTCTCCCGGAGTCCTCCGTCATGACCAGAGGTCTTTTCTCCAGGGACCTCACTGAGCTTAGCAGCTCCTTAGGTCCTTCACAGGCATTTGAACTGGCCCATTCTTCCTGCTGGGTCCTCTTCACCGCGATCCAGCGTCCGCAGCAGAAACCAGGGTCGTTTCAGATACTGTAGTTGGGGTCCTTTCACCGGGGCTCTCTGTTTACCAGGATCCTTCCAGCTGAAGGTCATCTCCAGTCCGGTAGGAGCAATCCCTCTGGCAGGGGTCTTTTCTAATCTGGCAGCAGCAACTCCCTCGGATCCTCTCAGACAGCGGGTTGCCCGTCATACTTCCTACAATCAGCCCTCCAGCCATGGCTTTCTCCCTGGGATAGATGAACTAAGCCTTGGAGAGAGAGAAAGTGGAGAGAGATACAGGTTTAGATGTACTAAGTCTTGGAAAGAGATAAAGTGCCAACCAACCAGATCCTGTCAGAAATAAGTCAGGAGTTGATTGAATGGTACTTTATCTCTCTCCACTTTATCTCCCTCCCTCTCGGACCATCTCCAGTGACATTCTCTGTCCTGCAGGTTAGACCTCCATCAGCAGTTCCGCAGCCATGCAGCAGCAGCACTCCTTTTAGGCAGGTATCCGGTCTTCCCAGTGATCCTACAGCCTCCTCTGGCGGGTCTTCGCAGTCAGCAGCAGTCATCTCCTGGTAGGTACACTAGCATTCATGGTGGCTCCACTGCACAGCTCTCTTCCCATATGTGAAGACCCCCTCTCTCTCCTCGGTTGCCTCTTATGTTCCTCCTGCCGGGTGGTCCGCCTCTGCTCCTTCTATCTCTTCACTGGCTCTGGGGCCCCATAAATAGTCAACCCTAGAACCTTATGCCCCGCAAACTCCTCCTACAATGGGTTCCCAGGGATTTTCTCAGGATTCTTAACTCTTAGCAGACCAGAGATTCTCCTACTCCTTACAGAGCATGCTCAGCACTCAGGGGTGCAAAAAATTTCACTACATCGTTTCCATTAAATTCTATGGGGCTGCTTTAAGTCCATAACTAAAATACGGTAAATGATGTGTACCAAAAAAAAAAAAAAAAGTTCAGTTATAGTGGCCGCAACTCCTGTATACCCCATAATTTTATGTCCATACGCTGCTTAAACAGAGACCCCTGCTATCATAGGGGTAACTATTTAAGGGGGTGCCACTTTTTATGGGGTACCACATATCGCTCCTCATCGCAGAGATTGAAATTTTTCTTTTGGGTGTATTTATATCACAGCAGCGGAGTCCTGACAATACTGGTCATGTAGAGGAAAGCAACACAGCATACCCCGGGTGAAACTACTGCCAGTGGCAATCATCACCAGAATGTACTTGGTAAATAGGCACAAGGCCTAAATCTTCTGATAACCTAGATTTCAAGGGAATTTAGGGTTTACAGCGTTTGATAAAAAAACTTATTGCGTTTCATGATGGCTGCATAATTAATGATAGCCTAAAACATTACAGAATAATGTACTCCATAATTAGTATTGTTAAAATATTAGCAACCTAAATTAAAATGGAAACCATAGCATTTACTATCAAAAAAGATTTTCTTTGATGAATAATTCTGTTTGTGTGTATAATTTTTATGTGTTTCAGTTTGTTTTTTTAAATACATTTCCTAAAAATATTTTACTTATTTTATGTAATGGAGCGAATACAGATGTGTCCTCATTCACCTATCCCTTTTCTAAAAATATAATTTGTAGCAGGGAGAACAGAGTGTACTTTTATATTTTTGTCCTTTTCTATTGAGAAAAGGACACAGCTGCAGCCGTGGGTAGGGGGCGTCCCCAACCCACCTCCCTTCCAGCGGGACCCGTGGCTGCCGGATAGATGATGGCCGTTCAGTGTGTATGAATGACCATCATCTAAAGATATACAGGTTGAGTCTCCCATATCCAAAATGCTTGGGACCAGGGGTATTTTGGATATCGGAATATTCCGTATTTTGGAATATTTGCATAAAATAATGAAATATCTTGTGAAAGGGACCCCAATATACACACAGAATGCATTTATGTTTTATATACACCATATACACATATCCTAAAGGTAATTTTATACTATATTTTTAATAATTTTGTGCATCAGAAAAAGTTTGTGTACATACATGAAATTCATTTATGTTTCGTATACACCTTATACACACAGTCTGAAGATTATTTTATACTATTATTTTTAATAAATTGTGCTTTAAACAAAGTTTGTGTATATTGGACCATCAGAAAGCAAAGGTTTCACTTTCTCAGTCATGCTAAAAATATTCCGTATTTCGGAATATTCCGTATTTCTGAATATTTGGACATGGGAGACTCAACCTGTATCTGCAGATCACTCGATCTGCAGATATATCTTTCAGGTTTGTACCCACCTTTAGTTGGTATTGGGGCCCAGTAATGTCTTGGGCATGCTGATGCCTTAAAGTGGTCGTACTTGCATGAATTAAAAGAAAAAAAGATAATGATATCAGTGTATTATTGTCATGGCCAGGGGCGTAGCAAGACACCCCGTGCAAATTATTTTGCACTTTATCCATTTTGATATGCAAATATTAGATAATTTACTCTCTGCCCACTGAGCTGACATGCAGAATTAATGAACAGTGATTAGCATATAGTATTATAAACGGAAATATTTTCTAAAAAATTATTTAGTCTCTCTAATCCCAAATGTTTATGATTTCAAGTTTTATATAAGAAGGCTGTGATTCACTAATAAATCAGTCAGTGAGGAGAGACAGAGGCAGCTGGGCCAGTGACAGCAGATTCCATGCAACAGGACTCTGGTGAGAATAGAAAAGCCTGGGCTCAGGAGATGACAGTGTAAATTGGTGCAGCAATAGGGCCGTAGCAGCCCCATTCTCTGCACCTACTGTAGCTACGATCTTGTCTGTGAGTGACAGCTGGTCTGCCAAAGATTGGAAGAGTGTGTACGGTGACACAATACTTTCAGTAGATTGTTTCAGGTTAGGTACAGATCTGCGATCGGCTGCAAAAATTAACAGGTGTGGAGGATTATATTGGGTGTATATTGTGGGATTGAGTCAACAATCTGGTCTGGAGTTGGATCTCCAGAGGATTGGAAAAGTGTGTACCCACCTTAATCTGGGTATATACTTAGCAATCGTCTGCCTGATATGCCGGGCTTAACAGCTCAAATGGGCGAGCATTTAAATTGCCCGTCCACTTGAGCTGTCAATCACCGCTGGGTCCCCGTAGCATGTGTAGGAGCGATCGGTGGGTCGCCCGTACACACTAACAGATGACAAATATATCTTTCAGATATATCTGCCATCTGCTGTGCTTCACAGGAGGTAGGATACGTCTGTGAACGATGTCATTCACAGACATATCCGCTGTACACAACCGGCGTTGCACTATAGATATATCGCCTGTTCAATAGAACGGACGCTATATCCATCAGTATGTACCCAGCTTCAAGTCATGCAGCATCATATCAGATGAATCAGGCCAAAATTTGTTATATAGTCCTTACCTGAAGATGTTATTCAGATTCTTTTTCTGAAGATCTTGCTTTTCAGGACCTTATTGGAAGATGTAATCAAAAGCCCAAATTAGCAGACGTTATCCAAAGTCACTTAAACAAAGCAGGAACTACTCTGAGAGAATCAATGTAGGACAATATGTCACCACAAAATGGCTGCTAGTAGCTGGGCATCCTTTATATAGGGCTGTGACCTGCATTGTGACATCACCATGCATGCAGACACCAACTAGAGATGGCAGTAGCTTAGATCAACCCTGGGCCCAGATGCCCTGCAGTAGCTCTCTGGTGAGAAAAGAAAAATCTGGGCTGAGGAGATGGCAGTGTATCAGCAGGGAGAGAGCTGGGTGCAGCCTGGGCCCTGTAGCAGCCAACTCTCTGCACCTACTATGCCCTTGCTCATGGCATATTGTACAAAAAGCCTACGTCAGACTAATACCTACCCCAGTACTGTATTTAGAGAACAGAAACACATACTAAGTCATGCATCACGTGTGTGTGTATGTGTGTTTTGCAGAAATATTCATACTGTAGTATCTCTTCTAAAGTGTACCTGGCCTGTTCCGAGGCAGCACACTAGCCACATATTTTGCCAGAAAAAAAGTGTGGTGGCATCTTGCCTTTGTCACTTGCTGAGAAACAGAGTTGATACCATAGTACTGCTAAATGACACTTTCCCTTCAGAAGTCAGTAAAGGTAACTGTATTGAATCTGATCCATATTACCAAAGCATTTGCAGGAACCTTACAAATTACAAAGTAACTCCCATCAGTTAATATACAGGTGCAAAGGAATTCTGGTTTAGATTAAGATCTACTTTGTGCAAATTAACCATGACAAATCGTGGAACATCCAATAGTCTAAAGCTACATACACACGTAAAGATTTTCTGTTCAACCATCCAACTAGTTGATTGGTTGGAATGAAAATCTGGTAACGTATGGGAGTAACTGATGATCAGCAATTTGCTCCTAAATACCAGAAAACAGATGAAAATGGTCGTCAGACAAGTTTGTTAAATGTTTGATCTAAACAATTTGTTCAAACAAAAATTTTTGTCCATTTTCCGGCGTTTGAGAGCAAATTGCTGATTGTCCTTTGCTTTCATACCTTACCAGATTTTCATTCATCAACTAGTTGGGTGGTTGGACAGAAAATCTTTACGTGTGTATGCAGCTTTAACCAAACCACAATCTCCAGCAATGAAAATATAGGACAGTGTGAAGAAAAAAAAAAAAAAAAAAAATTTTTTTAACCTTATTGAATAGAACTTTCTACCACTTAGCATGGGTCTGGGCTGACCACCATGTCACATGCTTTGCAGTAGTTGTGAGAAAAAGGAGTGTGTGTGTGTGTGTGTGTGTGTGTGTGTGTGTGTGTGTGTGTGTGTGTGTGTGTGTGTGTGTGTGTGTGTGTGTGTGTGTGTGTGTGTGTGTGTGATGTAGTCAAAAGGTCGACAATAACAATGTTCACATGTCGACAATTCTTGTGACAACATTGTTAAAACATCAACAGGCAACTGGTCGACCTTGTCAGAATGTGGACATTAGGGTTAGGCCACGGGCTGGTTAGGCTGCAGGGGTATTAGGGTTAGACAGTAGAGGGAGGTTTAGAGTAGGGATTAGGCTTCAGGATAGCGGATAAATTCTTAATGAAATGCCAGAGGATTGGAGCTCTGACAGTCACATGACTGCCGTGAGCCAAAACATGCCGCTGGATCCCGCCAGGAAAAGGTAAGTCACTGCTGGGACACAAGGAGAAAATTTCAACATTCTAACATTCGACATTGCATCACTGTCTACAGGACGAATGGCGATACGGTCACTCGCAAAATTGTGACATCGACACGATGACTGTCGTCATTTGATACCCAACCGATTACTTCCACTCAACCCGCATAAGTAGTCACTTGCTCTTTAGTGTGGGAGCTGTTCTGGCATCCCATATGCTAGTAATAACATTTAAAAGCAGTTTGAGAGGCTGCACAAGATCATCTTGCCTTTGGCAGAGTAGTTTGGCTGTGAAACATTTGATCCCTTAAATGATACGTTTTAAAGATATTTTATCTTCATCCACAGCACAACATACATGTTATCACAATGTTATGGAAGTATTGGTACTGTAGGTGGGCATGTTAAAATAATCACATTATTCACTGTATCACCCTCAAGTGTACTGATGCAGGGTATGGGTAGAAGTCTCTAAAGTAACAATAATCATACAGGGAGTCGGTGAGAAAAGCAATATTCTGTAAATATCACAGTGATCTAGTCTTGGAGAAAAAGAGAACAAAAGTTCATGCACACTGTCCTACTTTCTATTAAGCAATAACATCTATTTACTGCCAATGCTCACAAGTTCCTTTTTTTTCTATACAGCACTTTGGACATGAGGAAAAGCATGTAAGTTATTAAGTTACTGGAAATCGAGTCCAGGTATTTCATAAACATATCTTTAAAATTATTAATTAATCAAACCATAGGAGACAAGGTTTCCATAATAATCTGCTGCATGTTAGGAAGTAGGAAAGAATACGTGTACACTTATAAAAAAAACTAAGGGGAATTCAATTAGACAATATTTTTTCAGGTGAATAAAAAGGGATTTTAACACTTGACTTGGCTTTGGGTAATTCAACTAGATCCCGTCTTACTCGCCCAAAAAATATCTGTTTTTGGACGAATGCATATAGGATCCGTGATAAGTTCTCGGATCCTATGTGTTAACGCCGGGCGCCTGCCCGAAAACAGACAGTTATCAGGCTTTTTTTTTTTCCGAACCTGCTGAGCTCCTGAAAACAAATTCGGATAAGCAGGGGTGCCGAGAGGGGAAGGAATTACCCAGGCTTGTTGGACGGGCCGGATCCACCAGCTGAGTAAGCCTCAGCCTACTCAGGCTGGCCAGCTTGCGTGGCCAGGAAACTGCATCGACGCAGTCCCTGGCCTTGCCACTCCCGGAATACATGGCGGACAGGCCCAGTTTCTGGAAAAGGCGGCCACCCCCACCCATTAAATGCCTCTGCCTGTAAATCAGGCAGAGGCACAGAAGCGGTTGCGTGCGATTACGCAGGACCCATTCTGCACACTCGCAGAATGGGTCCTGCGCATATTACAGATAATCAGGAATTTGCATTCAGCATTGCACTTGCGTGTAATGCTGAATCAGCCCCTAAGTCTGGAGACTACAGATGTTCTTTCCACGAAGGTAGTTCTCACATTTTAGATTGTAAATTTTGGGTCATTATCTTTTTGTAATATGAACCCTTTACCAACTAGGCATAGAGGGTATCACATGGCACTGTAAAATGCTGTGGAAGCTCTTTTAGTTCAGACAACCAGTAAATCTGTGCAAGTCGCTGACTCGGGACCCAGCAAAAGAGCCTCAGACCATCACGCTTCCTCCATGACAGTGGTTTATTTACTAAGAGACAGCATGTAAAAGCTGCTGCTTTCTGGCGTATATAATTCTGAAATTTAAATGGCCAATGCTTTTAATGACAAAACATGGGGTGTAAATAAATCCCACACACTGAGGAAAGATCCTTTCACCTACTCAACGGTGTACAAAACCCTCATGATGAACCACAGGTTTGAAATTTTGATTTGGTCCATAAGATCTTCTTGCAGTGCTACTCTACTAGAAAAAAAAACAGCAAAAGTACACACAAAAAAACCCCACAATTCTACAGATAGACCCTCAATATTTCCTGAAAAGTAATGCATAATATGTAGGTGTAATAGATAGATTAATAATGCATTCCCCTAATGAATCATAAGATAATTTGCAAATGGTTATCAATGTGATGAATAGTGAGCCAAGGGTGATGCAATCTATTCCAACTAAGTCTATATAAAATCTGCTGTATTTCTCCAGAACACAAGTGGATATTACAAAAGAAAATATGCAATGTATTGTCTATTTCCAGCAGAATGGAGGAGATATAACTTACAATACTGCATAAATAATCATATTATTAACGCAGTATAAGGGTTTTTAAAAATAGGGTTCAGTATGTTTTGTTGATAATCATGTTGGCAGTGATTATTTAGACACCATGGGGCATATCCAATTAGGTGGGAGTTTACAAAAAAAAAATCTTGTACCTGCTGGGTTTTAACCGCAGGGGCAAGATTTTTGGTATTTATTTGGGTGCAGGGGTTTTGATATTTTTTTTTTTAGAGCGCCTCCAGAGACGGTCCAATTTTTTCTAAAATCCATATTTTAAGGATAAATTGTAAAGCACTTGCTCTGGAACCCTTTGGACTCCGCCTCCCATGACTAATTAAGCAATACGAAGTTTCCAATGAGCTAAATTAGTCTTTAATTACTCACCCACTGCAGCGCTGTCCTCCTTCTCCGTCTCTTCTCCAGCGTCGCAGACAGCTTCCATGAACCGGGCACAGAACAGGTACTACTAACACTGCATCCGCTCTCCGCACACACTGCACTACCCCTGACTCTGCACCCGCTCCCTGCACACACTACCACTCACCCTACCCCTAACCCTGCTACCACTCCCCGCAGGAAGCCGGCTGAGTGAAGAAAAAATTCCCCTCCCACGATATTTTGCCTGCAAAAACCCTGTGACCAATTGTTTTTAATTGGAAACTGAGGGTCTCAGGAGTGCGCATACCCACGGTAATCCAAAATTGGTCGCGAGTTCTGCAAAACCTTGAGGCCAATTGGATATACCCCCATAGTGTTGAGACTTACATCATATCAACTAACTACAATATCGACTGGTACATAAAGTCAACACACAATTATAAGACTGACCCTAACATTTCTACTCTCAACATTTTCTACATCAACATTTTAACTGGTGGCAACATGTTAACCATGACGACATGCTGACATTCAACATTATAATGACAACCTTTTGACTGTGGAAGTGTTAAGAGTTCTTATTTGGTAGTTCTAAACACAGATACATTTGCAGTATGTAAACATAATGTAATGTAAAGCAAATATTGCGAGGATGAGGTAGAAAACAAAAACATACCAAGTATGGCCAAATAGTCTGTACTTGTGGATGATAAATAATTGTGCAGGAGCAGAACCCAAGCACAGAAGCTCTATCTTTTGGCAACAACATCCTCGCAATAATGCATTTAAAAAATACATTAAAAAAATATGTAAGATAGAGCATTATTAGAAATGCTTCTGGTAATCCTGATCCAAAGGTCAAAGACTGGAATAATCTAATAATCTGCAATGATGTGCATAAACCATGCAAACAGTTCATTTCCTACAAGGCTTTTTTTTTCAGTCAGACTTGCACTAAACTATGGAATAAAAAACAGAGGTGGAAGTAATGTCTTGGATGTTTACCCAGAGAGACAAATAGCCAGATCTTCGATTTGACAAGCCCTGTATGTAGGCAATCTGAATGATGATCCTGTGATGATTCGACTTGCTACATTCGGCCTGTGTGCCGCCTTTTTTCTCTTTAGGCTTTGGTCAAGATCGCATGTGTTGAATGGGATTGCATACAAACTCTTAGAAGTTAATCAGTGTGATCGTTCTTCCCCCACAGCCATAGGGGACCGCTCCGGCTGCTGCTCAGCAGCCGTGAGCAGTCTCCCACTGCAGCCCAGCACATGCTGTATGCTGGGCTGCTGTGAGGGAGGAGGGGCGGCGCCGGACCCAGGTCCCTCTAGCAAGCCCGGGCCTGGGTAAATAGTACCCGCTCCCCCTCCCTCTCGGCGTCCCTGGAACTGTGTGCGACTGAGTCTGTAAACGGGTGGAAACAAGCTGCAGAATCACAGCACTTTGTATGCTGATTCAGAGACTCAGTCACATACAGATACAGTATACAAGTGTGGCATCAAATTAATCAGAACAGTCTCCTGGTGCATCCTAGTCGCACCACAATGCAATTTAGATGCATTTTTGGGCAAAAATATGTGAGAAAAGATGCCCGGCGTTAGCAGAATCTCACGGGACATGGCGTGCTGAGAGGGGCTGTTTGGCGCGACTGAAGCAAAGGTGTGCGAGAACGCATCTATAGATGCAAGTTTGCAACAGTGAACTCGCATCATGAAACTTTCATACAATGAGCGCACCCAAGAAATGCTGGATTCAATTAGAAATGATGATTCATGGGCATCGCGGGTATGGCACACTTTTTTTTTTTCAACAAAAAGTGACTTGGGAGTTGTGCATGAAAATTGGAAAAATCCTAATGAACCCCCAAAAAGTGGCAACTGAGATAGCAAGACCATGTTAGTGGCCATAGGCAAAGTATTAAAGGTTCTTACAAGGTGTCAATTGGTTCTTACATTCTATATTAATGGTGGATAAATGATATCCAGCAAGTATTTTTCAGCAAATTAAAAGTCTTTACAGTATTTTTAGATGGGACATTAAAATGTATTTAATGTGATTTTTCAGTATTGTTATACAAGTTTAACAAAAACCTTGGTAACTCCCATCTGCAAGTCTAAAAACCCATTTCCCATCAATAAATCACCTGCCCATACATGTCCCAAGAGTAAACTCAGTCAGATGCTACTTAATGGACATACTGGACAAGCGCAGCTGCACAATATTTTGCCTACCATATCACAGTGGAAAATCTGTCTGCCTTTGAGAGAGGGGTAATTGTTGGGGCATATCTGGCAGGAGTTAGACCTTTGATGGAATTGCTCAGTTTCACAAGGAACATTTGCTACGGTGACGTTGACATAGAATTCTGAAAGTGATCACCAACTAGGGAAAATTGCGGAATACAGACATTCTGGACTAGGGCCAATGATAGTATTTTTCACCACTATTAAAATTCCCATAAACATGTAACAATGCTCTCCCTCTCCTTTAGTGTTCCAAGTGCTTTAAAATCTATGCCAAGGTGCCTTGTGTGGGTTTTGTATTATTTTGTCACATGTACATATGTCTCTGGTTGCAGTAAAGATTTTTCCTGAAAATATCAGTTTGATCAAGGACACAATATATACATTTCTCAGTCTGTTATTAAAAGTGAAATTTGTGTGCAACAATTTCCACTTAACAGAGTAGAAGAGTGGACTTCTGTAAAGCGGATTAAAGCTCAGTACCTCAGTTACACATAGCAATAAGGAGCTTGACTTGTCACCAGCTTTATATAGGATTGCTACTTGAGAATGAGCCTACTTTTCTGCTGTGTACTGCCTATAGGCAGTATATATGGAAATTTATTCCTTATTTATAAGTTGACAGTCCATGTAAAATAGTTCAGATGAACAAACCAGTGGCTCCTACCTGTGAATATAACAGTATTTTGTTCAGCAAATAGATCGTTTCTAATTGTTTTGCTTTTTTATATAAAGTACTATAGCCAATATCACAGGCAGACACATGATCATCGTATGGTCTGGCTAACAGCAATGATGTTGTAATTATTCCTTTTATCTGAAGAATAAATCTGAAACAGTAGAATGAAAGCAAGCTAGAATGTTGTGTAACGGGATGTGTGGTTGAGAAACAAACGTAATTTTTTCAAAAATCGCTTCCTAGGACAAAGAAACTTTACTTAGGTCTTATTTTTTCGATGCAAAATTTGCTTAGTCTCAACATCAGCTGACACTTAAGAAATAAAATTTAATTGCAAACTAATGTTGAAATAAGTGATGTATGTAGTATAGTTTACACTATACTAGTCACAGTTATATAAGTAGGCACTGTAGATTATTATATACACATTTATTCACCTGTAACCATACATAAGATTTCATAAAATATATAGAGGACATATTGTAACGTTTATTGAACGTCAATGAGGCTAGCATCTCAGTCAGAATTTATCATAGACATTTGTGTATTGCACACAGAATGCTAGTTAATTTGCATTAACACAGAAACTGGCCATTGCCCAAAAACACCTGACACCAAGATAGGGGATAAATACCAACTACAAAACTTTGTACAATTCTTGGGAGATTTATGAGGACACATCAGTACACATCAGTACACACACACAGACATCTAACACCAGCTCTATCCTGCCCTGTAAAGTTGTTGTAGCTGATATGGAGTGCTTCCCATGCCAGACAATTTTGGCAAATATATTATATATTAAAAAAAAAATTTACATTTTTACTTCAGTGTGTGCGCATGCGTGTGTGTGTGTAATATATATATATATATATATATATATATATATTACACACACACTTTTAAGTAAAAAAAAAAATATATACAGTATATTTATTTATATATATGTACTCACACACACTGTAGTGACAAAAGTCATGGGATAGATGCCTAGTATCGTGTAGGACTCCCTCTAACCTGGTGAAGTGCAGCAACTCGACGTGGCATCAATTCCACAAGTAGATGGAAGACCTCTGGAGAGATGTTGACCCATGCAGTCTAGATAGCCTCCCACAGCTCCCTTATATTTGTCGGTGTAGGATCTTGGGTGCGAATGGACCTCTCCACCATGTTCCATAAATGCTTGATTGGGTTCATGTCGGATGAACGTGGTGGCCACAACAGTCATTAGAACTCTCCAGAATGCTCCTCAGACCAATTCTGGAAAACTTGGGACCAATGACACTGTGTATTATCTTGCTGGAATATTCCATCGGTGTGGGGGTACATGAAGTCCATGAAGGGCTGCAAATAGTAATCAACAATGCAATGTAGCTGTTACCAGTCAATGACATGTCCAGGTAGAGCAGTGGACACAACCTGTGCCACGTGAACACACCCCACACCGCTATGAAAACACCACTAGCCTGCACGGTGCCTTGTTGATAACTCGGGCCATGGCCTTATGGGGTCTGCGCCAGACCTAACCCTACCATCAGCCCGATACAACTGGAACTGTGATTCATCGGACCATGCCACATGTTGCCTGTACTCTAGGGTCCAATTAGCGATGTCACAAGCACAGATGAGGATCTGTGTCCTGTGTCGTGATGTTAACAGGGGCACTCTGGTGGGTCTTCTGCTCCCATATCCCATGGAAGCTAAAGAACGCTGCACTGACCTGCTGGATATGCATCTGGTGCCTCCTGCATTGAATGTGGATGTGATTTGAGCCAGCATCACTTGTATGGCACGCCGCTAGTCACAATCATTAAGCACACATGGTCGGCCACTGCACTGTCCACAGTGGGTGGTAATGCCTTCCATGAGGTATTCACGTGACACCTTAGATCGAGGAATGTTGAATATCTGCAGAACTTTGGAATGTCCCATCTGTCGGACACCAACTATCATGCCCTAGTCGACTTGCCATGAGCAGCCTAGCCAGAATACAAACTGACTCACGAGATGTAAGTACGGTGACGCCACCTACAATTACCTTTACATACTGCTATCCCAAGACTTTTGGCACTTCAGTGTATCATATATTGTGATAGGGACAGCATGCTTTCACATGAGGTTAATGTGGAGCAGGTTTGTGCAGAGGTGGAACAATAAACAGCATGGTAATGAGAGCCAGGTTTTCCTGGGATCAGTTGTAAGTCACAAAGCAAAGTTAATTAGCAGCACCTGTTATCTGTCTTTAAAGTTGTGTCAGTGCAAATCCACAATGCTTCTGATGGTGAATCAGTCTCCTGTACAATAGGCTGGGGGGGGCGTGGGTTTACGACAGGAAGTCATATGGATGTGTTACTTGCTTGTGAACTGTAAACTGCCATGCTGTGAAGTATATGCTGTCCGAAGCTTTCCTGATGCTGTTTACCTGCCTGAGAATAAAGGAACTGCTTGACCCTTTAATTGAATCTATGTGATCCTTTACATACACACACACACACACACACACACACACACACACACACACATATATATGCAGCAGGGTGCGCAGCAGCCAGTAAATGTTTAAATCATCTCCAGCATATCCAATATAGAAAACTTGTAGGCACTCACCAAATAGATGCTGCTATGGGTGTTATTATTAAAAAGACAAGTAGCAGCAACATTTCGGTCAGCATTCCAACCTTTCTCAAGCCATTCAATGTAGACAACAGTTGTAGTATTGCTCAAAAGCATGAATCCAGCTTAACAAGATACTAACCTTACATGTCCTGGCAGGCTTCTTATATATCCCCCCACGTTCGGCAGTGTCCAACACCGGTACAGCGTGCATCCCAGTCATGGAACGCAGGACGGAAGTGATATCACTTCCTGTCTCAACAATTACACAACCAGTCCGGATGTCCCAACGCGCGTTCCAGCCATTGAGTGCAAGGCAGGAAGTGAGATCACTTCCTGTCTCAGCATGGTCTCCGTTCACACAATCCTCTTAATTGCTGCACAACCTGCGCTCCATCATGGAGAGCACGACCGGAAGTAATAATACTTCCTGCATCATGAATATACACTTAAACCAATGCAACATGCCAAAAGCTAGAGTATCAATGTGTCACTTACATATATATTATGTGCGCCACCATCGATACCACTGCAGAGAATAAAGAATTGTAAGACAAGCCTGCAGTTTTTCTATAATATATATATATATATATATATATATATATATTATAAAGGCACAGTAGTGCCCTTATATTAAGGCTGAATAAAAGAAAAAAAACAGAATTCTCCCACAGAGAACTCCCGAGGGGGGGGCATGGTGTTTAAGGGGATACACCTCAAAAGCTATTGGATATTTTATTGACATGTAAGATCCTAGTGAATTTGAATCTAGTCTTACAGGTCAAAACCTGGTAATGCTGAATGAATCGTCATTAATTATAGATGCACTACAAAAGAACAAAGTGTCTGTTAGAAGCAGATAGGGAAATATGGCGACTGAATGGGCTGCTTGCCTCTTATCTGCTGTCATATATTTATGTATCCAACCAAATTTTGGCAGAAACACTGGGACAAGTATTTTTATCTCGTCTCTCTGAATTGTTATAAACCAATACAACATGCATAGCATAGAGGCCAGAATCTATCTAAATATCACAATGTCTGCAGCAAAATGTATCAACCTCAAATATTGCAGATAAATAATAATTTATTGGTCTTGAAACTAAAGTAAAATCAGACAACTACTATTTGTATTATGTGCAATTTACTTTTTTAAATATACAGGTTTACAAAAAGGAGTCCAAGCCAAAACCCTAACTGAATAGTGCAAGTATACATCATTGGATTGTTCTCTAAATGCACCTTACCCCTGTTGTTTTGCAGATGGAAATGGTGGCTCATTAATAAAACCCAATAAACTAATATGTTGAAATAATCATTTCAGGCACTTTACACTACTATCAGGGGTATTCAATATGGGAGCGATAAGTCAGTTTTTGCGGTAATATCGGAGCTATGACGTCATTATCGGAGGTTTTACTTTTACACCTTATTCAATATCAAAGACTTATCGCAGTTTTGAAAAGTCGAAAGTTTTCACCATTAAATAGGTGTCGAAAAAAAGTGCAGAATTGGAGTTTAGGAGTGCAGGCTTAAAAAAAATAGCCTGCACCCTTCAGAATGACCCCTTGAAACGATCTGTGTCAAAAATAAATAAATCGGGACACCACAAAAAAAGCACTTTGAATTTGGGGGCCAAAAAAAAAAAAATGTTGGGGAACAAAGTTAAAAAGTAGCGAACTTGACTCTGGGGGGGTCCAAAAGTATGCCCCAGGTGTTTTTTTCATTGCAGCTCCTTGCGCAAGTGGGTTTTTCACGATTTTTTCAAGTCTGTTTAGCAACTTTAAAATATGCTGACCCCCATTTTCAAGCACCCCAAATTTGCTGGGCATAGTTATTTTTCCCCCAAAAAAAATTCTAAATGCTCTTCTGCACCACTTTCTTCAAAGTCGCATTTATGCACTTGCCACGGCTATTAGAAAGCCCGACTTCCTTCAGGAGTTAAAAATGGGGGTACCAATAGTGATCCCCCATGTCTAGACATCATTAGGGGGGTCCCTAGAATATTTCCCGAAAATTCCCGTTTTTGTTAACCTGTAAAAAAAAGTGTACAAATTTAGAGAAAACAAAATGACATAAGGTCCCCCCCCCCCCCCCAAAAAGCCAAACCAGCCCCACGCTTGCCAGCCAGTGGTGGTTTCTAAAAATACGGGGAACAAAATGTGTACGGTTCCACAGTATTTTAGAAACCAACACCAGGCTGCAGGGACTAGTGCTGGTTTTAAATATAGGGGGCAATAACGACGTGGGGTACCCCCTATATTTAAGACCAGCACCAGACCCAACCGACCGGGGTGTAATGCCACAGCCCGGAGACCCAATCACCGGGGCTCCAGGTCCAAAGCATTACACCCCAAGTCAGTCAGCGCAAGCCGGTGATCTCGGGGGAGTCGGGGACCCCCCAAAAAAGGGTCCCCCCTCCCCCTTACGCTGAAGCCTGGGGCTCTTCCCCATACCCCTTGCTTGGTGGGTATGGGGGTAATAGGGGGGCCAAATAATGTAACACTATTGTACTTCACAGTGGAACTACAAGTGCCAGCATGCCTGCCATTTTGCATTTGTGGAACTACAAGTGCCAGCAGACATGCGGCACCTGTAATTTCACTGTAAAATAAATAGTTAAAAAAAGACAAAACACACACACCGTGACCAGTATAAGTTTATTACATACACCTACCCTTTCACACATACTCACCCACATGGGAACTGTCAGTTGCCGAAACCAATCAGCGGGCGCTCTACAGTGAGCGCTGCCGCTGATTGGCTGATGGGACTGCAATGCCCCGTGAAGTCCCGGCAGCGGCCATTCGGGAGCTATCTGTATGTGTGACAACACACATACAGACAGCTTGTAGCGTGGATCGGGTAACTCGTTTTTTTGTTTTTTAATCCCATGGATTACTGCGGAGACCAGCGCTGGATGTAGGTGAGTATGAAATCTTTCTTGCAGTGCCAGGTACAATGGATCTCTACTGGAGAAGGGGACAGAAACTTCTGGTATAGGTAAGTATGTGTGAATGGGTAGGTGTATGTAATAAACTTACACTGGGCACGGTGTGCGTGTTTTGTCTTTTTTTAACTATTTATTTTACAGTGAAATTACAGGTGCCGCATGTTTCCTGGCACTTGTAGTTCCACAAGTGCAAAATGGCAGGCATGCTGGCACTTGTAGTTCCACTGTAAAGTACAATAGTGTTACATTATTTGGCCCCCCTATTACCCCATACCCACCAAGCAAGGGGTATGGGGAAGAGCCCCAGGCTTCAGCGTAAGCCTGTGGTGCTCGGGAGAGGGGGGACCCTTTTTTGGGGGGTCCCCGACTCCCCCGAGATCACCGGCTTGCGCTGACCGACTTGGGGTGTAATGCTTTGGGCCTGGAGCCCCGGTGATTGGGTCTCCGGGCTGTGGCATTACACCCCGGTCGGTTGGGTCTGGTGCTGGTCTTAAATATAGGGGGTACCCCACGTCGTTTTTGCCCCCTATATTTAAAATCAGCACTAGTCCCTGCAGCCTGGTGTTGGTTTCTAAAATACGGTGGAACCCTACACATTTTGTTCCCCGTATTTTTAGAAACCAACACTGGCTGGCAAGCCTGGGGCTGGTTTGGCTTTTGGGGGGGGACCTTATGTCATTTTTTTTTTACATTTTTTACAGGTTAACTAAAACGGGAATTTTCGGGAAATATTATAGGGACCCCCCTAAAGATGTCTAGACATGGGGGATCACTATGGGTACCCCCATTTATAACTCCTGAAGGAAGTCTGGGTTTCTAATAGCCGCGGCAGGAAAAAACACCTTGCAAAGCTATTTAAAAACCCGACTTTCTTTTGCAGGGAAAAACGGGATTACCCATAGTGATCCCCCATGTCTGGACATCTTTAGGGGGGTCCCTGGCATATTTCCCGAAAATTCCCGTTTTTTTCCTTAATTGGGGTCAAGGGTCATTTTTTAAAAAACAGGGATCATTTTTCACCATTGAATAGGTGTCGAAAAAAAGTGCAGAATTGGGGTTTAGGGGTGCAGGCTTAAAAAAATTAGCCTGCACCCCTGGGAATGACATTAAAAAAAGAACTGTGTCAAAAAAAGGTTTTAAAAAAAAATAGGGACACTCCAAAAAAATTATTTAAAAATTGGGGTGAAAAAAAAAATAAAGGGAAAAAAATTGTTTAATAATAGGGAAATAGGTTCAGGGCTATTTTGTATGTATGCGGCAGGTGTTTTGAAGAATAGAATTATAGCGGCAGGTGCACAAATGCAGAATTTTTAAAAACTTACTTTAGGGACTTAAAAATATGCTGGTACCCATTTTCATGTACCCCAAATTTGATGGGACCACTTAAAAAAACGAAAAAAATAACCTAAATGCTCTTCTGCATCACTTCTTCAATGTCGGGAAAAAAACACCTGCTGCGGCTATTTAAATCCCTGACTTTCAATTAAAGGCTAAAACGGGGGTACCCTTAGTGTTCCCCCATGTTTTTACAACTTTAGGGGGGTCTTACAATTATTTTAAGGAAAAATTCGTAACTTTACACAAATCCAACTTCGGAGTTTCCCGTTTTCGTTAATTTTATATTGAATACGGGGATAAGCGGGAGCGCGCCCGATACTTTAACGCAGGTAAAAACTCCGATATGAAACGTTAACTTCGACAGTGAAGTTAACGTTTCATATTGAATACCACTGTTTGACTGGTATTCTGTAGTATTATTTGTACTTGCTGGGGTATATTTACTAAATTTGTATATTTACTATAGTGCGGGTTTATAGAAGTGCAGGTGTTGCCCAGACCAACCAATCAGATTCTATTTATAATTTATCTATCTAGAATCAGATTCTATAGCATAAAAAGAGAAACAAAATGACCGGGCGCTAATCGATGGATAAATGATTATAAATAATAGCAGCAAATTCACCCAGTGAGCTTGTGTCTGCCCACTACTAATACAGAGATACCAGTAGCGTAGCAGCAAAGCTACTGTAATATGAAAAGTCACTGGCAGGTAAGGGTCTGACATGTTTCGCTCCAGTATGGGAGCTTTAACAAAGAGGTCCTCTCTGATAAAGCACCCTTACTGGAGCGAAACGCGTCAGCCTTACCTGCCAGTGACTTTTCATATTACAGTAGCTTTGCTGCTACACTACTGGAGTCTGGATCTTGAGCTGTGTTCCGAGCCGGGAGCTGGAAGCTTCATTAGCATATACATACAAGCGGCTGAGACTCAGAACAGCTCACTTTGCTCTTATTCAGTGGAATTCCCTTGTGCACCAGCTGCACATGTGAAATATAGACCAGACCCCCACAACTAACCAGGAGTGTCCACAGCGAGCGTGTATTATAGGAGGTGTGTCCTTCCAAACACTGCAGATTGTTCACGGGACTCTGCAACTGGCTATCGATGTGGTGAGACATTGGTGTAATAGTGTGCCTACATGTATAACACAGAAACAGCATTGTGTACATTTAATATCGGATTTTCCATACGTTATTAATCTGATAAAGGGACTGTTCCAGACATCAAAGATCCAGTTATTTACAATTATTGGAAGTAGCATATTTTATACATTTCTATTTTTTATATGTGCACTTTTTAGATTTGATAAATGTGATATTTGTAGGTATAAATGTAATTAAATATACTGATATATCTTATTTCTATAAAGATTATTAATACCATATAGGTGGTGTCTTGAGAATTTTTTCTGCCATCTCAGGAACTATAGAGTATATTATTTAATTGTTTAATTAGCGCATCACCATTGTTCTGATGTTGAATCAGATTATAGCTATTTTCTAGAAGGTGCTAGATATACAATTAGTAGAATCTGATTGGTTGCTATGGGAAACATCTCCATTTCTATAAACAAGCACTTTAGTAAATATACCCCGCTATGTCTGTACGTATGCAATTTTATCTATAATGCAACCTTTTGAATAGTGTTTGGCAGGTGGATCTACATTATACAGATTATTCTCTAATAGAACTACACTACATTAAATTGTAATAAAATATTAGATTATTACAATTTACTGAATATTTAAAATACAATATAAACAAACAAATAAAGACAACGAGTCTGATGCACAGTAGAACATACGGCAGTTTGCGCAGCATATTAAGTGTTTTCGCACTATGCATGCTCTGGAACCAAGCATATTCAAGTTCTAGTGAAGCAGAATCATACGCATTTCCATATTGCGACTCAAGGAGCATAACTGGGCTGTCACAGTGCGAGCTCACATAGAGAGGGCAAGTTGACAGAATTGCGGGCTATGCAAAGTTGAATGGATACATAAATACGTCTGTTTCTAGGAGCACCATTTGCACCAATAATAGGCTGGTTCAAGTGCACCCTAATGAGGACCATGACTTATCCAGATAATGAGCGGGTGCTCCACATAGATGCATAAAACTCTGCAAAAGGTCAATATTCGCATATTTCAGTGCACGCAATAATGAAGTAATTACAGTCAACTTGCATGTAACTCTGCAACAGGCCCAAACTTTTAATGAAAAACATTAAAAGAAAAACAACTTAAGGGTGAAAGAACAAGAACTGTGCATTTGTGCAAATAAAAATATACCTATGATTGCCATTCAATGTAAGTAGATGTGCTTCTAACATTTATTGGTACGTCATTCTTAGAATGGGCTTACCAGGTGATAAGACAATGTTTTCTCTAACAACTATGTTCACCCCAAGAGCTCAGTAAAATGAGACAATAATAAACAGAAATCAGAGATAGTAGGCCTCTATCATTTATATCCATGTCGGACACTGATGCCAACAATCTGACAATGTTCCACCATTCATATTATATTCATATGCAACCAATTTGTCACTGACGAGATGTATGTATATATAAATCATCATTTCATAAGCATAAGCAAATAAAAGTCAGTCTGCTGTCTCCTTCAAGGACGTCTCAAAAACTAATGACCATTTTAGCACCAATAAGTAATACCAGTCAACAGCATGTTTTTTTCATAAAAACAATTAGATCCGACTTCCACAATAGAGAATGACCATAAATGTAGTTCAGTGCACTTATTTGCTCTGTTGATCTTTTTTATTCCTACTTATATATTTTAAACTCATGTCTGCGGAGTGTTTCTATAGCAACTTGTGCTGTTTGCGTTCTCTTGATACTATTCATCAGGTGAATGTAATTTTTTTTTTTCTAATAAAACCAAAACACTTCTCAAAATGTTATTATCCAGACACATTTCAGAGACCTTTAAATCTGTAATAAAACAAAGAAAAAATATTATAACCGCTTTTTTTTTTTAGGGGAACCTGTCATGAACAAACATTGTGGGGAAGATTTTTCAAAGCTTGGAGTGATATAAAGTGCTAACCAATCAGCTTCTAATTGTCATTTTACAGGCTGTGTTTGAAAAGTAACAGGAGCAGATTGGTTGGTACTTTCTCTCTCTCTAAGCTTTAATAAATCTGTTCCTCTGTGAGCTAATTTTTAGTTACTTATTTACAGTTACTTATATAGCACACATAAATAACACAGCTCTTTACAGAGAATATTTAAGTCATTTACATCTGTCCCTGCAACAGTGGTGCTTACAGTCTATCATTTCTACCACATGGACACAAACCATATTTACTTACTCTCCGTTGCGGGAGGTTCATGCTTTTTCGGGTATCCCCCAGCGCTCTCGGAAGAGTAGGCAGATCTCCAGCATCCTGCCCACTTCCTAGTGAAGTGGGCAGGATGGGAATATTTTACAGGAAATTTGTGGGTCCGTAGGGAGGGGGCGGGGCAAAAAGAATGCAAATCATGTCATTTAGCACCGCCCCCCTCCTCGCAGGACCCCAAATCACAGCCTTTTCCTCGTGAAAGGGCAGGGCCTAATGACATCTACAATCCGGCCCTGCCCCCCCGAAGCATCTCCTCTCCGCCTGCTCCTGGAGAGGAGGCTGGCAAAGTCGGTAGGTATGACACAAACATACACTTGTGCCAATTTTTGGTAGAAGATAATAAACCTACCAGTAAGTTTATGAGGTGTCGGAGGAAACTGGAACACTCCAATTAAAATTGTGCAAACCCGAAGAAAACATACAAACTCTGCACAGATAGGTCATACGGTAATTCCAAATTCTCGAACAAGGCACTAACTACTCCACTGTGCTGCTAAGGACATAAGTAACTATCGAAAATCTTCTACCGATCATAACTACAAATTTACACTTTCTTTTGTCACAGACTTTGCTAATTTACACTCCTTTCAAAGCAATTGTGTGTACAGGAGTGAGATTTAGCTGTGCACAAGAGAGATAGGCCTTGATTCTCAGAGCCAGAGAATGGCTGTTAGAACATCAGTCGAACACTAACCTTATTTTTTATCCTTTCAATTGCGTCCAGCGGAAATATGAAGACAATGTATAAATTATAACTGTGTTGCAAAGACTGAAACCATAACTCCAAGGACTACCTACTCGGTTATTGCTGGAATCACCAGTTGTACTTTTAGATTTGTGTGCCCCACATTAATTATTTTATATTGATGTGTTAAAGTTATGGGGCCAATATATCAGCAGTAAATTGGGGCTCTTCCCCCGTTTTGCAGGTAATTGTGTAAAATATCAGCAATGTATGGGATTCACAGATTGCAGATTCTGACTAAAAAGTAATCGGAATTGGTAAATCGGGTTATCCAACATGTTGAGTTTCATTGACCAAATCAGGGATGTAGATTGCTAGCATATGAGAACGATCAGCAGATTTATTATTAAAAGGATGGGCCTTTCATGATTTGTTATTTGCTGAAAATGGTCTGCAAATCACTGAAAACCATCTGTAATGTTTGGGCCCAGATTGGTGGATTGGAGAATCGTGAAATCAGGGAAAAACTGCAGAATCTTTTTTATTGCTGATATATGGGCCCCATAAGAAGAGCCTACACTTCAGTACATGTCTACATTTTCTCTTAATCACTACTCATTGGTTTTACCCTTTAGGATATCTATAACAAATCTTTGTATCATCAGTAAGAAGACATACATTTCCTATCAATAAGAGACAGACCTGATGCAAAGAAATGTACCCATTTTACCCCCGTTTTATTGTTCCATGTAAGTTGTACGCACCTTCAGAGGCAGAAGCCAGACCTCTGCTCAGTTTGAGAGCGAGAGAGAGAGAGTGAGAGAGACACACACACACACACACACACACACACACACACACACACACAGAGGGAGATAGCTTGTTTATAGTTTATATTGATAAGCGCTGCAACACAGATTGTAAGGGCCCCAAAGCGTGCAGCCAAAAACCCAAATGCAACCTCAGTATGCCGATGTTCAAGCCTTTTAGTAGCGTTTCTGCTAGGCTGTTTTAGCGGGACGCGGTGCCCTGCCCTCCTTCTGGAGGGTAAAAAGCACCATGCCCTCCAGAAGGAGGGCAAAAAGCGCCCTGCCCTCACAGCCTGCGGGTGCCGTCTTCACCCACGGGTCGCAGTGTCCCACGGGTGGGGAAATGTGCGCCCGGCATCTATTCTCCCTGTCTGCAGCACTTGGGGGCTGTCCGGCGTATCCATAAGTGCCGGGCACGCCCCCAAGAGTGAGGAAAAGGGTACGTATCTTATAGACACGCCCCCTTTTCGATGGAAGTGCCCTCTCTAGCTCCGGCGCCCTGCCTGCCACCGGAGCTAGAGTGAACACTACTTTAGGAAAGCCTACATTTCTAAGAGTGACCTGGATATTTTAGATAATGAAATAGATAGTAGGATTTGTATTTATACGAGATAGAACCCCAGTTCACGCATGCACACTAACACTGCCAAGTCAAGTTGCCTACACACATAGCAATATTTTACATGATCTAGCCGATTCCGACGCATTGGAATGACAGATCGTGTAAAATATACCCAAATCGTGAGTAATTTGTGAGTCCCCACTCACGATCACGATGCGATGCGCGTCCCCGCAGGTAGCACATCGCATCTTCAGATCTGCCATGCTGTAGGGCAGATCTGCCAATCTGGGACCCAATGCACTGGAGAAAAGTTCGGATGCACGATAGATCGTTTGAAGATTGGACACTGCAAACACCAAATCGTGTGCAGAGCTGCCAAGGAGAGTTTTCAAGGGATATCATGCACGATGTCGGATCATCAGCACATCGCTATGTGTGTAGGCACTTTTAGACTCTGCACTATTCAGTTTCACTGCTACCAAAGTAGCAGTGATGGCGAATGCGGGGTCGGCTAATCTTCTAAGCAGCTGTCTCCGCAATGGATCAATGTTGAATATCCCTGATGTTTTAGTATGGCAGCGGCAGTGCTTAATGAACACAGCCCCAGGACTGAGGACTGGGGTAGAACTATGTACAGCCTCACAGAAAAATGTGCGTATGGGCATGGTGCTGCTCTAGCAAACTTAAGAGCTGATCTCCGTCCACTGCACGAGCCGTTCAGAACAGGCCTTCATTCTGCTCATTTAAGAGCAGAGAAGGGGTCTCGAGAGGGGAGTCTTGTTTGACCAGGACCACTTGCACCATCTATAGTTCTGCCACTGTCTGAAGTACTCTATTGTTTACTAGTCCTTCATCTAAAGTTGCACCATAATCTACACTTTCCTATAATATCCTAACCTTTCCATGGATTTTCAACCACTGAATTAGTTTATTGCAGGAAACAGTACAAGTACAATACCTTGCTAAAGTCTTAATAAGCAATATCCACGAATACACCCCAATTATCACTTTACTTATTGAATAAAATACACTAACCTTTTTGACATGATCTCCCAGCAGCAAATCCACGCTGTCTTTTTGGTTTTATAATTTAACTTTAAATAGTCAATAAGTCTATTTGGGGGGGGGGGGGGGGGGTTGTAAGTCATCCCATTGCTTTCCTTGTTGAAGACTAAAGCTGTGTACACACTTTTTCGATTGCAGGCAGATCGGGTAAAACTGTTCATATCAGCCGTGCAGTCTGTCCCCAGTGTGACCCTCTGTCAGCTGCCTGTGAGACACGTACACACTGTGCAGACATAGCACAGCATGTATGGGCTCCTATGGGATCGGGAGGTCGAACCGATAACTATTAAACCATACATAAGATGCGACCTCCCGATCCCGACCGATGCAGGAGCGTTAAAAGACGCTTGTCGGCTAACGCTCCTGCATCAGGACAGCGTAGACACCTATACAATCTAACGACCGTTCTCTCGATATTGGATGAACTCCCGATGATTGTATAGGTGTGTACCCAGATTAACAGGTCTAAATTTATCTTATTGTTATCACTTTTGCCACTCTGCAATCACATGGTCATATGCTATTGATTAAAAAGTTTGGTTAATGGTGATGAAAGCTTATTATTCTTGCTTGCATACAATCAAGATTTTTTTTAGAATATATACCTGCATGCGTTGGGATTTCTACAATTGGGATTATGCTGTCGGTATTCTGACCACAGGCATTATCAGCGCCAGGACCGCGTACCCAACCCCAATTTATTGTGTATTTAAACTCTTTTAGATTGACTTTATATGCCTTTTAATCTTCTATCTTTATTTCTTATAAGCAGCCATATTGGTTTTCTCATCCTTTTATGCTTACCAGACATGTCTGGCATTAAATTCTGTTGCACTTATAATGCATTGTTTAATTCTATCGTTCCACATAAATAGGTAACATTTATAAAGTTGATCATCTTTATTTTGTCACTCTACTGCATTATTGCTGCATGTTTAATAGTGATACTAGTGGTCACCAAGTAGACCTGAATCCTGCTTTTTTTTCTCCCTCCAACTGACACCTTCTCCTGGAACCATCACTATTCCATTAATGCAGCTGCTGGGGAACATTTTATAGTCCTTCAGGTATTACTTCATACAGAGCTTGAATACCAAGAGGATGGCAGCACCTTATCCAAGCTAATGTTACCATTTTGAGACAAGATGTTGCTCAGGAAACAGTGACTGGATAACAATTGACAGTCGTTGTGGCTATGGTAAGGTTGAAGTTAATGTACCAGATGATGGATAACCAGCTCCCTGCTATTTATCATCTCATATAATGCATACAATTTTATGCAGTGCTATACACAGAACATTCCAATTATAGTCAAATTTACTTTGTGTGTAAACATTGACTTTTTCTACAATTTTGTCAATGTTAAATGTTCAGCACTCTAAACCACTGTGATACCCCATTATTAAGGAATATGAGATTCCAGTATCTGGTCATATGGTCCACAATAACCATGTCAATATTTGCAATGTCAACACCGCAATGTCAACATAGTTCAACGTATTGAGAGGCACCACATGAAATGTCGACATTCTGAGGATGTCAACAATTAGGGTTAGGGGCCACTGTTAGGGTTAGGCTACTGGGGGAGGTTACAGTTAGACTGCGGGAGGGGTTAGGTTCAGGCAATAGAGGGAGGGTTAGGGGTAGAGATTAGGAGGTGGAATACTTATCTGAACACAGCTGCTGAAACGTCTTCTCACGTGACTACCGGGACCTGGAAGAAGACGCTGGAGCTGCTGCTACTGCTGGGAGAAGGTAAGGAGCTACTAGACCAACAAGGGCAGATTGTTGACATGTCAACATATCATTAGTGTAGACATTATGAATGTAAACATGGTCACTGTTGACATGTTGCATGTCAACATTCTCAAGTCGACCAATCATACCACACCAAGCGATTGCTTTATCAATGAATGTTTAAACACAAAATTGATAATTGTTTTGGCCAAACATTTCTAAAGGATAAGAAATGGCTTCATCATTCTTACAGAAACAATACACATAATAATATTTGCTACAAGTACAGTAACTCACAAGGCCCACAGAACACTGGCATATCATGCACTGTGGCATGTCCAAGGAATGAAATAAATAAATAAAAATACAAACATCAATTTCTGTCATATTATTGTTTGGAGCTTTTAATATCCATCAATGAACAATTTAATTACAAAGTCAAAAGTACTGTACATTCACTTTGGTAATAGAACATATTTAAAGTCAATAACACATTAAACCTATAGTACATATTTATCATGCTAGCATATATTGTAGTTTTTAGTAAGGTAAAACGTCCAACAGATAACATAGGAACAGACGTCCCGCTAGTACTGCAGCAGCAGCTATGCCCATCTCTAGACAAACACCTGTAACGCCTCTGTCAAATTTTAATGTAAAATTGTGTTCCAATGCAGACTAAAGGTGCGTACACACTAGACGATTCAAAAAAGAAGCAATGTAGTCAACGATTTCCCTTGAACTCCCCCAGCAACCCCCTGCACTCCCAGACAACCAATATCTTGCATAAACTGTCCTATCTGACAAACTATCTGACCAACGACCTGAATCTTGTTAACGAGATTGGCAGATCCTGCCTGCTGTAGGCAAGATCTGAAGATACAATGTACGACCCATGGGACGCGCATCGATATCGTGAGTAGACACTCACGATTTGGACATACTTTACACGATTTGTCGTCTAGTGTGTACACACCTTTACTGTTCACTTAATGCAAAAACATTCAAATTGCAGACAACTTTTGTAGTTATTACAAGAGCAAGGATGCAGAGCATAAGAAACCCACACAGCCAAATAATATATAGATAAAATATTATTTGTGGATTGGCCCCTTTTCATCATTTTGAAAGGTGTTCATCACTGGACAGTGCAGTATAATAATAGAGACTGCAGTACATCCTGACTTAGGGCCTGATTCAGAGCCGGACGCTATTTGCGCTCGCTCGTTCAGAAAAAGGGGCCAGATATTTAAATAGAGCGCTCGCTCTTTGCGGTCTGTTGACGCCTCTATGTCTGAACGAGCGAACGAAACATGCGCTCGCTATTTTGTAAAAAACGCTGGCCGCTCGCATCCTACGTTATCTCCGCTATTTATTAGATTAATCGAGTACATCGAAAGGCGTATGAACTGCTCGCAGTGCTTGTGGTTGGATTTTCCTACCGCAATCATGCGAGCAGTTCAGGCTAAAAGACAACCAAGTGACGTGGTTGATGACGCTGCTTTGTTAATTATGCACACCCTTAAAACGCCCGTTTTGACCATTTGGCACGCCTGCGTTCGGATCACCACTCCCCGTTTTCAAGCACCTTCTCCTGTTACCACCCACAAACGCCTCATTCTGTCACTCAAATTAGCAGGCATTCGCTATTTTGCGAGCACACAATTTCCGACCACAATGACTGGTTCGCGCATTTATTACAACCCATACGCATGCGCAGTTGTGCGAACATGGCTCGGAGCGAACGAGCGGCCGCTTACGAGCGGCTCTGAATCAGGCCCTTAGTACATGAATAGGTGGAATAATAGTAGTGGTAGGAATCAGGGCTTTCCTTTCATTAATCAGTTAATGGAGAATAAAAACAATACAATTAAAAACTTCAACTGGATATTTAACTGTTTTTAGAATCAACAGCAGCCTGTGCAGACCTGAAATAAAATGTAGCAAACATTTCCTTTACACTGCAAGTTCCTGTTCTCCAGAACATTGTGTGAGACAAAATCTATTATTATTGTGAGTTAAGCCAACCATTTGTTCTAAAGCTGGCACTGAAAACTAAAACATCTCAGTCACATACTAAATGAACGCTGCATGTATGGATAAACAATTACCAAGATTCAGGTAGCCTGACAGTGGGCCCGATTCATTACCGATCGCAATTGCAATTACGCACGCAATCGCCCGATTGTTGCATTCTGTGCATGCGTATGCATCGCGGTGCGCGAATCGGCCACTGTGATCGGGACTGCAATCACAGTGACCACGCAGATCCATCGCAGAGTGAATGACAGGAAGTGCCATTTGTGGGAGTTGACGGGGGGTGGTCTGTGAAACGCAGGCGTGCCAGGGAGTTTAAACACAGTTGCAGTGGCGAGCATTAATTATCCACTGCAGCTTGAGCACTCATAGCGTGCGATGAAGTTAACAATTCCTGAGTAAGGTCAGAGCTTGTGTAAGTGTGCGTGAGGCTGCGATGGTACTCGATGTTGCCGATGGTTTTGCAGTCTTGCTAAACATTACGGATGTGTGTAAGGTAAAGTGGGCGTCCTTATCTTGTGCTGCGATGGCATAGCGATCTCAGTGGATTAGCATTCTATCGCAGTGAGACTGCATGCATAATCGCTACTGCAACCGCAGTTGCGATCTGAAATAAATCAGGCCCTGATTTGGCCAGTCTCCCGACACTGCCCATTTTCTGACTTTGCTAGCTCATTGCTGACCAGTCCTTTAGTTACATTTTGTTGACATTTCACTCAGGAGACATGTAAATTTACAAATGTGTTCTCATACATCTAGCCTCCTTACACATTAAACAGCCCTTCTAGTCGCGTCAACTCTGTAGTGCCGAGCGTCTTTTCGTACAAGTTTTCCCCTTAAAATGTGTCTTATTCACAAAGCAATGCGAATAGGAAGCACAAGCAGTTAATGCAGATTAAAATGATATGCGGCATGCCTAAATTCTGTGTGCGACAGCGGTTACAGCTGCATGCAAAATGCTACGTTACAGTGTCAGCGGCTGTGATACCTGTAACACAGCATTTCACATGCAGATAAAGCTGCAATCTTGCACAGAATATAGGCATGCCGCATATCATTTTAATCAGCATAAGCTGCGTGTGCTTCCTATTCGCATTGCTTTGTGACTGAGACGCCTTTTAAGGGGAAAAGTTGCATGAAAAAATGCGTGCTCATGTACAACACATTTAAAAATGAAATAGTGACTGAAGCCTTTGAATTGTATCTGGTCAACTTGTCGACATCGTCATTCGGTTAACAATCAATATGAAGACATGCATTTAGGTCGACATGGTTAAAATGTCAAAACCAACAATGTCATCATATGGTTTTTTGTTGATTTTTTGGGTTAGGTTCAGGCTAACAAAAAAAGCAAAAAAAAAAACATTGGCATTTTGGTGGCGACATTCTGAATGTCATCCTACATGCATGTCTACATATTGATTGTCGACCTAATGACCATGCCGACATACTGAATCTTTCGACAAGTCATGCCACACCCCTTCTAGTAAATGATGAACAATGAACTCCCCTTCTAAACAGAAAATAAGAGAAAGGAATCACCTATAACAAACAATAGCATGACCTAAAAAGTGGTCAAATACATTATTGGAGCAAATATCAATATCCAGTCCAAATTCAAAGAACAGAAAATAGGGAATAGGCCAATACAATAAACCAATGCTTCCCATTAAGTACAATAGTAGAAAAGTAAGTACAGTGATCTAATTGAATCAACATTAAAACAGCAAATCATGATAGGTGACATGTACAGTATGTGAAATGGATTGCGTGCTTTAAGGAATATCATCCTCAAAAATAATATAAGTAGAAATGGAAATATGCAATATGTATATATTATTATTAAAGATAGAAAAACTTAGAATATTAAATATGAATCTAGAATTGTCAGCCTAATTTCCCAGAGAATGATTAATAGATTGCAACAGTACTAAGGATATGGACAGGAAATTTGAGATCTTATTAATGTGGATAATTAAGAATGACACAGGGGAAACACAATATGCCCTGCAGCGATATGGGCTGACCTGAAGAACATAATTAAAGACCTGCAAAAGTGTAATGAAATGTCTTTAAAAACTCACAGCTAAAGTAACAATACACTAACAATCAGTGCTTTTTTGTGGGGATACTCGGGCGTACGCATTGCCGACACTTTTTTTTTGCTTTATTCTTTCATTCTTTTAACTAGTCCCAGAAGCAGGAAGAAATTGGTGAAATAATGATGGAAATGAATAAACATCTGCACACTTACCTAGAGTATGGAAGCTTCTATAAATCTTGCATTAACCTGTAACTTTAGGTAAGTGCCAGTACCTTTTCCACTAAAAAAAGCACTACTAAATATAATACAAACAGAAAACAATAAATTCTACTTCCGTAACATACCGCAGAAACAACTATACGTCTAGAACAGGCCTGGCCAGACTAGGTTTCTCCAGCTGTTGTGAAACTACAAGTCACATCATACCCTCGATTAGCTGGTAAAGCATGCTGGGACTTGTAGTTTCACAGAAGCTGTAGAGCCAAAGGTTGGATAGGAGTGGCCTAGAATCTAGACAAGTTATGTGTTCAACTTGTAGAAAACACCTTTCCATTAGCTTTAAGCTTACAGCAGTGGTTCCCAAATGGTGCGCCGTGGCTGTATGCAATTATAGTATGCAATTATTTCAAAATACGGAATATTCCGATATCCAAAATACCCCTGGTCCCAAGCATTTTGGATATTGGAGACTCAACCTCTATAACCAAACTTAAGGATAACAGGTAAGCACAATTGACTTCACTTTACTACTTCACTTATTTTTTTCTGAATTTCTCAGTAAGAAACTTTTGGCTTAGGGGTGCCGTGAAAACAATGCGCCGTGATTCAAAAAAGTTTGGTAACCACTGGGCCTTACATCTCATCCTGCAGAGAAATTTCCATCTGGCTGAAACACTTTGCGGAGAATGTCCCATTGTCTGACAGGTGGAATTTGCCCTTAAATGTGCCCAATACTTCCAAAACCACACCACATCGGTAAATTAATTGGCCACTGTCATTCCAGTTCCAGCTATTCACCTAGAATACCTAGGGCCATATCCAAGCAGTCACGAAAACGTTAAGTTTTCACATTTGCAAACTTTTCGTACCCTTCATCCGAATGTGTCACTTCTCGCTGCTATCGCATATGCATGTTTTCGGGAAATCTTTTTCAAAAGACACAATGCGGCATTCCACTGAAAAAAATATGGCGAAAAGTACACCTGAAAATGTGGAAATGTGCCTGTACCTCCCCAAAAAGTGTATTATTGGGCAAAATCAAAGGGTTTCGTGTTTGTAAATTGTGTCAAATGGCGGTTATTGCTGGAATTAAATTAGGGGTACATAAAAAACAAGATTCTGGGTTACTCACCGTAGAATCAATTCCTCGGAGTCCATCTGGGAATCACTGATGCTGGCATATGAAGGAGGGGCTGAAGAGTAGGCACTAAAAGTAATTGACTAACTGAAACTCCCCCTCTCTTATATACCCTCCCCTTTCTCTAGCTCTCTCTTGACTAGCAAATCCAAAAGGAGAAGAATAAGAGATGAACATAAGAATCCATCACACACATCAGGGAGGGAACTCAGGGGGTCATTCAGACCCGCTCGCGAGCGCAGGACGCTCGCAAGCGGGTCAATGTTGCCCCACTGCGCATGACGGAGGGAGCTCTGTCGTGCGCATGCGCGAGACCCGGATATCGACGGGCTCTCCGTCACTCCGGGTCTCGCACCAAAGGGGGCGTGCTGTCGATGTTGATTGACAGCACGCCCCCTTTGGTGGGCGTGCCGGGGGCGTGGCTGCCAGACGGAGGCGTTCCCATGGGAACGCCTACCGTCTGAAGCCGGCCCCACTGACATCACTAGTGATGTCAGTGGGAGTGATTTTGGCTCTGATAGATCCAAAAGCACTCCAGGGCTTGCGGCAGCTAGACCCTACCGCAGGGTCTCCGTTGCAAGCCCGATGGTCGCGATGGTCTTGACCATCGCGACCATCATCATGGATGCTCGCATAAGCTGTGGGTGGTAACCCACAGCTATGCGAGCGTCCATAAGGCCGCTCCATTTTCATGTACGAGGGCCCTGATTCAGAGCGAGCGCTCTGAATCAGGCCCTCAGTGATTCCCAGATGGACTCAGAGGAATTGATTCTACGGTGAGTAACATAGAATCTTGTTTCCTCTTTCGTCCAATCTGGGAAGCACTGATGCTGGGACTTCCCCAAGCCTTAAGAGGAAGGGGGATTACGCACATGCAATACTGTACGCAAAACCTTGCAAGCAAAACTCGCATCTTTAGCCACAATCTCCTAATTTAGGTGAAATCTTGAAATCACTTTAGGAATAAAGGATGGTCGAGTGTGGAGAACCGCTCAGTCCTTATGAAAAATCAAAAGGGGAAAGCTATCTGACAAAGCCGCCAAAAGAAAAGCCACTTTCCAAGTTAACCACCTTAATTCCACCTGCTCAAGTGGCTCAAATGGAGCTCACTGAAGAGTAGCCAAAACTAAATTAAGGTCCTAAGGAGAGACTGGTAAAACATAAGGTGGCTGGACATGCAATGCTGCTTGCATGAAAGTTCTGACGTCTAGTATGGACACCAGACGTCTCTGAAAAAATATAGACAAGGCTGACACCTGACCCCGCAAGGAAGATAGATTATCCAAAGGCAAGCCTATATAGTAAAAAAAATAAAGTAAACGCGGCAAGCGAAACTGGGAAGCAGAAACCTTCCCAGTTTCACACCATCGGATGTAAGCTTTCTACGCCCTATAATAAATTATAGAAGTGGATGACTTACAAGCCTGTAACATAGTCTGGATAACGGCTGAAGAAAACCCCTTGGACCTCAAAAGACTGGTCTCAAGTGCCACGCCGTTAAAGCTAATTGAGGTAAATTGGGATGGAGGAATGGACCTTGTGACAATAGATCTTCCCTTAGTGGAAGTCTCCACGGTTGGTTGGCCATCATAGACAGAAGATCCAAGTACCACGACCTCCGTGGCCAGTTGGGCGCTATTAGAAGGACATGAGCTTTTACTCGCTTGATCCTCTTGATTACATGCGGGAGCATGGGAATTGGTGGAAAAATGTACCCGAAGTGTAACTACCACTTGGCTGTTAGGGCATCCACCAGAGTTGCTTGTGGGTCTCTGGACCGCGCCCTGTAACTCAGAATCTTCCTGTTCAACCTGGACGCCATGAGGAGATTTATCTATGGCAGACCCCATTGCTCCACAATCATGTTGAATATGTCCTGATGCAGGGACCATTCCCCTGGGTGAACCCTGTGCCGACTGAGAAAGTCGGCTTCCCAGTTGTTCACCCCTGGGATAAAAATGGGCGATATGGCTGGAACAAATCTCTCTGCCCACATCATAATTTGGGCGGTCTCTGCCATAACCAAAGGACTCCTGGTTCCTCCCTGTCTGTTGATATATGCCACCACCGTGGCATTGTCCGACTGTATCTGTAAGGGTCTGTCTCTGAGAAGGTCCTGTGCCTGAACCAGAACACGAAAGACTGCTTGCAGCTCTAGCACATTGATTGACAACATCTTCTCTTCCAGAGACCAAACCCCCTGGAACTGGGACCCTAGAACTACTGCACCGCATCCCTGGAGACTGGCGTCTGTAGTTACTAGCGTCCATTCCCAGAGAGAGAATTGGCAACCTCTTGGCAGAGCCACCAACCCAGGGATTGTAGTGTTCCCGCTAGGCTGTTTCAGTGGGGCGCTGCGCCGCGCCCTGTCCTAATTCTGAAGGGCAGAAAGCACTCTGCCATCCAACGCGGCGCCCTGCTGAAACAGCCTGCGGGTTCTGTCCTTCACCCAGGCATCCATTACCATTGACTGCGGCACTTGGGGCCTGCCCGTCATGTCCATAAGTGCCGGGCACGCCACCTAGAGTGACGAAAAGGGGGACGCGTCATAAAGATACATCCCCTTTTCATCGGCCACACGCTCTTTTCGGATGCGCAGATGTGCCCTAGCTCTAGGTCTGGCGCCCTGCCTGCCTCCGGACCTAGAGTGAACACTAGATTGGCACACATGAACAGACAGGGGAAAAAACTGTTGATCTAGACAGGGATCCCACCTCCTCCAGCAGTAAAGAATGAAATGCTGAAGGGGCCTGAAATGGAAGCATGCAAAAGGAACTGCTTTGAACGCATCCACCATCTTCCTCAATAGCTGCATGCAGCATAGCACGGACACCCTGTGTAGAAATAAAATAATGTGCACCAGGGACCGTAACTCCCTGATCTTGTGCTCGGGCAAAAAACCTGCTGAGACAGAGTGTCGAACAGAAGGACCAAAAAGACCAACTTCTGTGTTGGAACTAATTTGGATTTGGGTAGATTGAGAACCGAACCGTGAAGTTCCATAGTTGTCATGACAACCTGCAAGTGATCCTTCAAGAGTGCCTTTATTAGCAAGTCATCTAAATAGGTAACTATTTTAATTCCCTGGCGATGCAGAACAGCCACCATAATTTTTGCAAACACCCTTGGTGCGGAGGAAAGCCCGAACGGCAGAGCCCGAAACTGAAAGTGCCAGGGGCCTACTGGAAACCGCAGCAGTTCGTGGTCTTGTTCCCAAATAGGTACATGGAGATACACGTCCTTTATATCGAAGGACGCGAGAAATTCTCCTACTTTCATAGAGGCAATTACTGAATGTAACGACTCCATCCTGAACCTTCTCACCCTTAAGTGCAGGTTGAGACCTTTTAAATTCAAAATGGGGTGATAAGAACCATCTGGCTTTTTTACCAGAAACAGATTTGAATAAAAACCTAGCCCCTGATGATGTATTGGAACAGGGACCACTACCCCTGAATCTAAAAGGGAAAGAATTGCCCCCTTTAATGCTCCTCTTCTGAGCTGATTCGGAGGAAGAGGGATTACAAAAAAAATTATGTGGACGGGGTCCCTCCAGATCCAATATGTATCCTCTGGAGAGGACTCGTCTGACCCAAGCGTGCTGAAAGAGAGAAGACAGCCACCTATACTGATGGTCTGGAAATCCTCCTGACCCGAGTCATTGGAAGGATCAGTCACCCCTACAGGTGCCCTGGCTACGGGACCGCGTGGCCATATGCCCTCTGAACTGACCCTCTCTCTGTACCTCTGGTGGACAGCCTAGAGCGGGAAGTAAGAACTGGAAGAAACTGGCTTTTTCCGCCAGTCATCTGAGCGATAATTCGTTCCAAATCTGGATCAAACAGAGATTGACCAACAGATAAGGTTGATATACCTGCCAGAAGAGAAATAGTGTCTAAAGATGCATGACTCACATAGATTGAAGTCTGTTTCAGGTTGTCCACCATGGTAAGGATATCCGAAGAATCTGCACCTGACAGAATAGCTTCTGCTAATTGGTCTGACCAGGCTTCTATGGCCTTGGTAGCCCAGGCCCCTGCCAACACCGGACGCAGGGTAGTACCTATTAAATAAAACAAGGATTTCAGCAGATGCTCACACTTACGGTCCGTAGCATCCTTCAGTGTGGCTGCAGTAACCATTGGAAGAACCGTAGTCTTTTCGCAGCAAAAGGATAAGTAAACTTAAATCCTGCTGGAAGCTTAACACGTTTATCTAGCTAAGCCAAGGATTCCCCCTGCACATCAGAAAAATGCATAAACAGGATTTTTCTTCTCTTTAATAACGCTGCAGAAGCCGCTTCATCATAAGGCGCCTCGTATTCAATTTTCAAAGTCTGGCGAATGGCCTGGATAAGCTCAGTAACACCCAAACTATCGGGAGAAGTGTCTTCCCAACTAGAATGCTCTGTCCCATTCCTGATCTAATGCCTCCCCATCCTCAGCAGAAGATCCTTTTTCTGAATCCTTCCCTTCCCCCAAGAATTGCAGTGGCTGGGCAGGCTGTCGCTCATAAGCACTCGCACCAGCCCAGCCCAAGACTGCCTCTGAAGAAGAACAGACCCTGGAAAGTCTATCCATCTGAATAGACATATCTCTATTCATTGGGGTGCTAGCTAACTCAGGGGATGGAAACTGAGATGGTGAACCTGCTGCATAGGTATAGAGGCTGATGCAGTAACATTAGCCTGGCCACGAACCTCTCGTAGCTCCTTAGCCAGATCTGCAATGGACTGAGCCATAACTTTGGCCCATACCGGTAACACCTCCTCTGACGGAGCGTCAATAGATGAGCATAGCACGGTAGTCTCAACCTCAGTCTGCACACAGGGCTCCCTCCATCCTACTCCTCTGAGGGAGCTTGGCAGCACATTTAAAACATGTAATGTAATACAGCACCCTGCTTATGCTTGGGAGGTTGGTTCCCCTTTGCAGACACACTGTTACCACCAACTGCAACTCTCACAGAACAAAAAAGACCAACAGGGTGTGGGAGGATTTATTTATTTTTTTTAAATAAAACAAAAAGAAAATGAATAAAATTAACTAATCTAATGAAACAAACTAAAAAAAAAAACCTAACCTAACTACTCTAGCAATTTTAAAAGTCAAAAAGAAAAAAAAATTTCACTTTTCAGTTTGTACTATACCACACTTCCCAGCTTCCAGATTCCTGAGCAGCAGCAAGGCTCAACAGGTGTTTTCACTTTTTCAATCAGTCCTCCAGGAAACAGCAGGAAATCACCTGACCTGGAAGGAGCTCCCACAGGCTTTCTGGGAGTGTTGGCAAGAAGACATCCACCATTACCAGATGGTGCCTCTGTTATCCAGGTAAGCACGTTTTTTTTTTTTTGTTTGTTTTAAAACTACAGCACCTAGTATTCTCCAGGCCTTTACAGTGCCTCCTATGCCCCCTTTAAGGAAAACCAGAGCTCACAAAGAGCGAACCAGACCCTGCCCGTGCACTTAGTTTGCCATCTAGCTGCCCAGCATTACTATCCAAGTAAACTCTGGCAGCCGGTGTCAGCTGCAGCCTCCAGGAAACCGGCTGCTATGGGGGACTTTTATTAATATCCTAGGATCCCAGCACACCCCGTGGGTGCCTGGAGACCCTCTTCCGGGGACCGGTGCGGGATGCAGCAGGGGGTGAGCAGATACTGGCTACCAGTACTGCTCCTAATTCTCACTCCTCCAGCCTTGATCCCATACTGCAGTGGTTCCCAAACTGTTTTGAATCACGGCGCCCTAGAGTATCAGCATTGTTTTCAAAGCACCCCTAGGCCAAAAGTTTATTTCTGAAAAAAAAAAAAACAAGTAAATTGTGCTCAGCTGTTATCCTTAGGTTCAGTTATGTGTGGCGGATAGGTTTGCACTTCTTCTGTTTGTCCACATATTTACATCTCATTAACTATAAATATTTTGATTTGTTGCTGGACCACCAAGCTGAGGCAAGTGTCTCGGGGCACCCCAGGGTGCCATGGCACACAGTTTGGGAACCACTGCCATAAGGGGATTCAGTCTCTAAGATTCCTTTAGGGTAAAAAAAAATTTTAGGCTACAAACAAACAAAGCCCTATACTTCTTTGTGCCTGCTCCTGCTGGCACTAATAAAATAACTGGAAAGCTACAGAAAGGGGAGGGTATATGAGGGAGGGGGAGTTTCAGTCAGTCAATTATTTTTAGTGCCTACTCCTCGGCCCCTCCCTCATATCCCAGCGTCAGTGCTTCCCTGATTGAAGGAAACAGGAATGGGTGCAAGTATATTTTTGTTTAATTTTAAGGTACTTTTAAAATAAGCTAAAAATACACTTGCTGCAGCCACCTGTAATCCCCAAAACACGTCCCATCCATTTAGCCCCCCAAAGTACCTACCACACTACTTAAAACAAATTTTGCCCCCAAAACTGACATTTCATTATTAGGGGGAATTAAGTCAATTTAAAAAACTTATTTTCCCTAATTAGTCATTAGGGGGGTTGTCTAAGGGGCTCTGGGCCTGATTAATTATGGATCGCTACTGTGATCACAGCTGTGATTACGCACACGCAGACCCAGTGCGAAAATATGATGTTTGCAATTGGAATGCCGTTGCAGCCTAACATAAAGACGCCCACTTCCCCTTACTCACATCCGTAATACTTTGCAAGTCTGCAAAAACATTGGTGCCAACAAGTAACATTGGCGCCTCAAGCACAATTACACAAGGTCAGACTTTACTCAGAATTTGCTAACCCCATCGCACGCAGCGGGAGCGCAAGCTGCGTATGCCATTGTAGCGGATAATTTATGCACAGTCAGGCACGCCTACGTTCCTCCTACCACTCCCCTGTCACCAACCCCAAACGCTTACTTCCTGTCAATCACTCTGCGATGGGTTTGCGTTGTCTCTGAGATCGCACTGCCATCGCAGTGGAACCTTCACACACACGCACTGCCGTGCATGAGCAGTACGCAACAATCGGCCATTTGCGTGCATAATCGCAATAGAGATCCATAATGCATCAGGCCCTCTGAACCAAGGACCTGATTCAGAGCCGCTCGCATCCAGCGGATGCAAATTTTTCAAAGTGACGCCATGGGAAGCGCTCGCTCGCCAAGGCATAAGCAAGCACATCCACTTTGGCGGTGCGATCGCTTTGTGTATGCAGCCACCCACTAGCGTATGTAGACGCCCACTAGCGCACGTCATCTCCAGGAAGTGTTTTAAAACATTGGTACATCGAGCACCATCGGATGCGATCGCAGCGCTTGTGGTTGCCTTTACCCTGCCGCAAGCACTGCGAGGACTTCAGTGTAAAAAACAGGCATGTGACGTGTACTATGACGCTGCCTGTTAATTATGCACGCCTTAAAAACGGCGTTGAAACACCCAGGCACGCCTGCGTTCGCACCTCCACTCCCCCGTTATTAGTGTCCTGCCCCTGTTACCACCCACAAACGGCCTCTCCTGTCACTTATTTCATTGGGCTGTCTATGCTGAGCGAGCGGGCTACGATCGCACAGAGTAGTTCGCGCACGGGCAGAATGAAGCGTGTGCATGCGCATACGCATACCATCGGGCCGCTTGCGAGCGGCTCTGAATCATGTCACAAGTCCCCACATTTTTAGCCCGAAATAGGGGTTTTGCACATCTTCATCTACTCTGAGATGGTGAAAATTATTTGCCACTTTTAGCTCGCAGAGTTCGCATGTGTGAAAGGCCGTGGATAATAGGATAGCACGATACCCATTTTTGGCGAAAAGTTTGCACAAGTGTAAACTCTTCGCCCAACCGCGGCTTTTCGCAGCTAGTTGGATACGGCCCCTAGAGTACAAACTTTGTTCCTCTTATTACCAATGGGATATAGCAATAATTTACAATGTAATAATTCTCTCATGCACTGCATTAAAACATAACGCAGCAATTATATAGAGAGCACAGCTGTTTATTTTTCTGCCTATATCAATTAGGAAATGTAGAACAATTATTTTTGTAATTATTTTAAAGCTCAATTTATCCCTGTCTATACAGTACATTTATAGGTCTAACGATCAGACATCCAGTGGTTCTATGAAGTGTAAAGCTGGGTACACACTTAGCGGTGTGTACCCAGCGCCAATGTCACGTGCAGAAGGCTCCATCACTCCCGACATTGGCAAGTGCGTATGCACTTGCTGTTGCAGAGAGCGATGGAGCGACAGCGGAGGCCATGCTGCATTCGGCAGCATGAGCCCTCGCTGACGATATCGCTGGTCGCACCTGCATGCGGGATTGCGAATCAACGGCATAGCTGGTACACACTGGCCGATGTGCCCTATATGTCGTCTGATCCTCAGGGTGTGCCCACTGTACACTGCTCTATGTGCCCTATATGTCGTTCGATCATATAGTCTAGTGTGTACTCAACATAAGAGTCCACTGACACACCGTTAAACTATTTGAAAGAACGAGGAAAGTTAACAAAGAATGAGATAGCTTTGAACGGTTACACAACTCAGCTTCCATAAGACAGTATTCAATATACACCATAATTATGGGAGGTATGACACTGGGAAGAAATAATACAGTTATCAATTAGGCAACTCAAGCTGAAATACTTTATAGAGAATATATATGTAATTTTAACACTAGTTAAAATGAATTAAGCATATATTATATCTAATATTATGCTGGCATTATTTTATTAAGGGCTTGTTCACACCTATCCACTCTGGGGTTGATATATGTGCAGCCGCATTGCATGCTAGAAAATAGCGGATCTTCGCCCATGTGCAGAGTTGCACACAACTATGAGGCTGCACCGCACCTATCTATCTGCTTATGAAAGGAGCAGTCATCACTAACAGAGCACATTTACATCTGCTCCATACCTGGTGCAAGAGATGCATCTGAAATCATACAGGATGTGTCCTCCTTACACATCTTTGCTGCAGTCGTGTTAAAAAGCACCTAGTCGCGTCCTAGTCACAACGTATTGCGACTTCAGACGCATTTTCTTCCAAAAAAAAGAAGCAAAAAAGAACTGGCGGCTCACTCACGCCAGGCAAGTCACGCTGCGTGGCGTATCGAGGCTAGGTGTATGAGGACACATCTGTACAGAACTCTGCATACGCTCAACTCAGTCCACAATTCCACCTGCACGCAGGCAAGAGACCTTTGTAACACTTTCCCTACATGCAAACTCCCTGTTGCCACACAGTTACACCCATTCAGCCACCAGAGACCATTTTTACCAAGTGCTTTAAACACAAGAACCAGATGTCAGTGTTACAGAAATTATTTCACTATTAAGTGATCAGAGGGTTTAAACATGAAGTGGACAGCACCTATGTGACACTGCCCGAAGGCAGCAGAAAAATGTATATGTACAGTATTTATAGATCATGTTATCAGTGGGGGATACATTTTTAGGTAAATAAAGTCAGAAAAATATTACCTTGACATGGAATGGGTACGTAATGTCGGCGTTCGGGATCCCGAACTGCTGACGTCGGCATCCCAACAGGGTTAGGATACCGGCACCTGTTGGTCGGTATCCCCCTCTCCTTACCCCAACTGTAACCCTCCCTTCTCAGTGCCTAAACCTTACCTCCCCCCTAGTGCCAAAACCTAACTTCCCCCTCCTAGCACCCTGAACCTAACCTTAACCCTCCTACTTACCTTCAAGATTCCGGCGGTCGAGATGCCGGCACCGAGATTCTGACATGCATCCTGGAATACCATATGCCGGGATATTGAACGTATCCCCGTTGACATTACAGTGTAAGTAGTTATTACTATACATCTGCTATACTATCAGTAATGTACACATCATGCAACAACATGACAATGTCCAGCTATGAAGCATTTTTCAGGAATCCCCACAATTGCAGAGGGAGGTGCTGAGAGGGTGGCCTGGTAGATGCCGGGTCCATTATTTACTAGTAGTAATAATAATAATACAAAGAGGAGTAAATATGGAAAAAGACCCACATAGTAGAGTATATCCAGGGGCATATTGGCCCTATAATTTACAGGGAAGATTTCCGCCAGGCCGAGGGGACTGTGGGAGCAGTCTACATGTCGCATGGCCACACCCCCAGTAGCGCATCCCCTGACGCCTGTCAGCAGTCCTCTCTTCACTGCGGCACTTTGTGTGTCACCGGTGGAGTCTATGATTGGCTGGAGCTGCGCACCTGCAGGCGGGGCCTGTGAGCCAGGTCTGGTGGTCTCTCAGATGATCCCAGTAGCAGCCGCATCAGCGAGATGGAGGACGAGGAGCTGCTCAGGAGGCTGCTGTGGGTGTGCTAGGCCAGGCACGCTGTCTACTCTAACAGCAACAAAACCAGATCAGTGCTCCCATCCCCCCCAAACACAGTGACCCCCTCATCCCCCCAACCCAGTGCCCCTCCATCCCAACGACCCGCCCATCCCAATGTCTCCCACCCAGGCAGCTCAGCGTCTCCCCCCCCCCTTCCCTCCCTAACCAGCCCACTGCAATCCCCCCCAAATAAAACCCCCATGCAGTCCGGTCACAATGCCTCCCCATTCAGCCCAGGGTCCCCAGCTCTCGCCTGGGGGATTGGCTTGCGGGCATGGCATTTCAAATTAGGCCATGCCCCTTGTCATAAGGCCACACCTACTTTTTCAGGTGTGCGCACATAGGGCCACTTTCAACATTTTTCCCAGGGCCAATCTGCCACTGTTTAGAGCTTGCCACACACAGCAACATCTGTATGTTTAGTTTAAAAACAAATCACCACACACTAGGATGAAAAACCAGCACGTCTTTTTCAGGCATAAACATAAATAAAGTCTTCAGACGGCCACTATCTGCTAATCTATAATAATCTACCATTCGCATAAATACGCAGTGCAAGTTTTGGATCAGTCCATATGCAACTAGTATAAGAAGTTGGAGGCCTATTTATTCAAATTTGCGGTAAGACCCCCAAGAGTCTGTTAATACTGTATATCACAGGGGTTTGCAGTGTTTTTTCAGGGTTATTTATGAAGGGGAAGACAAAAGGCATGCAATGTGCACCAGGAAATGTGCTGTCCCACTGAGGAATCATCAGGTAACACTCCAGCTGACCTATAGAGGAAAGCGGGCTTACACCATCTTCAGATAGCGTTAGCTTTCTGGAGCTTGGTAAATAGTCACATAGTTCAGTTCCCATAGAATACTATGAAGACAGCTGCTACAAAAAAGTGTTTTTTTAAATTGGTTACACTTCATTCTGCATCAAACATGCAGAAACAGTCTGCATGTTTTAAGACCTGAATTCCTTTGATAAATAGGCCTCTTGGGCCTTTGTGTATATATTTACACATTTTTGTAGCATACAGTATCGTTGCAATAGAATGAAGTGTGAAGTGATATACTGTATGCCATGTCATTGAATAAAACATTAATAGAATGGACTATTGTTCTCAGCTTATTATGTAGGTATTAGTATTATGAATATGTTGGATGATTCCTACAGTATCTCATCTAATAGATGATTTACTGACAGTTAGGATCACTATAGCTGGCCTTTCCAAGGGTTCCTGTTAGATCTCTATCAGATTCAGTCACGGAAATAGAAGTTGCATCTTGGTATGCAAATTAACAAGAGCGTGACACAGGTTTGTAGATAAATGTTGGAAATACCCCCAACAGTTCTTCCTTGTTCCTAGAATGTAGATGCTGATAAAGCAGCTGTAGCACTCACAGTTGTTGAAGTAAGTTATCGCACTGTGAGAGCACTGAGGCCAGAGGGCACTTTGCTGCAGAGGTGTGTGTTCATTGAACTTGCCTGTTACTGCCATCATCATTCCTGATTCTCTTTCAATGTTTAATTACAGCATGGACTCACAAGGCCTAATGTAGGGTTAGGAGTAAATCCTGCAAGGTGGTGTAATTTTACACCTTGGCAAAAAATGTAAATGTGCTGCAGTAAGAGGTACCAATTTAATATGTGCAAACACATTTAGAGTTTTTGACTGGTAAAGCATCCAAGTTCACTTCAACCCTAAATTGTACCATAAAAATAAAGCTGTCCAGTATTTGTAGCCTACATGCATAGGCAAACGCAGGGAGGGGGGTTCCAGTTGCCTTGAACCTCCCTCCCCAGCCCACACCATGACCACAATTGAAATAGTAATTTAATAGAATTTTACTAGTGCTGTATGTTATTCTCAGTATCACAAATTAAATAATTAGCACCACCTGTGGCTCTTTTAACATGTGTCAGCCAGTAATAAATACACCTGTGCACCAACAAGGAGATGTGGAAAACATGCACTGTTAGGGGCGCACTGCTAGAGACCAGTTTGTACATATATGTCCAAGGCAGGTTCTTCTGCTGCTCCCCCAAACTCCCGGATTTGCTCCAATGCTCTGGAATGGTGCCCACATCTGATTTAAAACATTCAGCTCAGGCAGAATGGTCCTACTGCCGCATTTAATGGCATACTGTGATCGCTGGTCCTTTATATGCTGAAAATATGACACACAGTACACTTTGTATGACACATATTAAATCTGGTTAAGTGCTAACTATGCCCTCTTCATGGACTGGCCACACTCACACTAAAGTTAAGCATTTGGAAAAACCCCTCTAGAAATCCTCCGTTTGACACTGACAAGCAAATGCAAGTAACTGTTTCACTGTGTGCAAAACAAAAGCTGCATTTGAAGCCTTGGTATCACCTTTTTGCTGGATTTCCTCCGAACTCTAAATGAGGCCGACAGTGTTTAATAATAGGGTGCACACTTAAGTTATGCTTTGATTCTCATAAATAAGTTTACATTTGGTAATGTGACATGTGCAGATGTGTCTCACACACCTTTTTCGGCAAACAGCCCCTCTCGGTGTGCCAGGTCCTGTGCTGATTAGATATGATTTGATATGTGACACTTGTATATATGTGTGCACCTGAACGAGTACCATCGGACCCATATGTACAGTTAAGGCAGGTCAGACCTTACTCAGGAATTGCTTACTTCAGCGCCTCAAGCTGCGTATGGTGTCGCAGTAGCTGAATAATGCACGCCCATGCAACGGCGTTCAAAGGCACTGGGGTCTCTGCTTTCGGCCGGTTCGCTGCTGGATCGCGTATGTGCACTGCGAAGCATACGCAATCGCAGAACGCAACAATCAGCCGTTTGCGTGCGTATAAGCACCTACATTCCTTGCTGATCAGACCCTCGGTTGCATACATACATATCAATCAACACAGGGCCTGATCCAGCAAGGAACACAGTTGCTTATACGCACGCAAACGTCCGATTGTTGTGTACTGCTCATGCGTCCGGGTCGCAGTGCACAATCCCTTCACTGCGACCGGCTTGCGATCACAGTGAGCACGCAGCGTCATTATACACTGAATGGCAAGAAGTGACTGTTCGTGGGTGTGAAAGGGGGGTGGTCCGTGAAACTCAGGCACGTCCGTGTGTCCGAACACCGTTACAAGGGTGTGTATAATTAAGCCACTGCGACGTAAGTGGCAGCTTGAGCTCTAGATACACACAGGAAGTTTAGCAACTTATGAGTGAGGTCTGGTCAGCCACTATTGTGAGTATGGGTCCGATGGTTCTCGATGTTACCAATGTTTTCGCTATCTTGCTAACTATTGAGGCTGTGAGTAAAGGTAAGGGGCGGCATTATGTAGTGCTGGGCATCTGCATCTTGTGCTGCGGTAGCATTGCAAATGCATTCATTAGCATATATTCGCAGCGTGCGTGTGCAGACCTGCGCTCCTTGCTGAATCAGTCCCACAGTCTCCTTGTGCATTCTAGTCATATCGCATTGTGACTTAGATGCATCTTCGTAAGAAAAAAAAAAAAAAAAAGACACCCAACGTTAGCAGCATTGCGCAGGACCCGGTGGCTCACTCATGCCAGGCATGACGCTCTGCGTGGCGTATTGCGGATAGATGGAGGACACATCTGTAAATAGGATACAACTAAATACACCTAATGCTGGGTACACACTGACGAGGAATTTGTCAGCAGACCGACCTGCCGTCAGAGTGGCCGATTGGAAAGCTATACATACTTACCAATCGGCTGCCCGATTTGTCTGGGCTGACTTCACAACTGGGTGGGCATTACATTTGCCCGCCCAGTTGAGATGTCAGTGACGGCGATTCCTACATCAAGTAGTCGGGCAGCCCATACACATGTGCAGATGCATCAATATATCTTTCATATATATCGGCATCGACTGTGCTGCTGGACAAACCTGATTGGTCTGTGAACGTCATCGTTCACAGACATATTGGGTGCACACATGGGCCGATGCACTCGCGACATATCATTAGTCGATAGAACTATATATATTTACAAGTGTGTAGCCAGTATTAAGCACATAGATTTCAATGCATTTAATTCAACATTCCAGAAATTGTAAAGGTCCAGCTTTTCTAAGCAAGAAGATAGATACGTAGCACATTTATATAGTATATATTTCTAAAACAAATAAATGAGTCCATTCAAAACAATGTATAAAATAAATGTTTATGAGAAATGATGCCTGACATCCCAAACACATGCTGCTAAATATTTTGGGCCTGCAAAGTGGTTGCAAGTACGGATGGACGTTGCAGCCAGATCTAGAACCATATGCTAATGAGTATAAGCCCAGCTTCATGTATTTATACAACCCCCACTGTTTTTCCATCCTCAAATAATTAATATCAGCACATAGTATCTGGCTACACTTCCACAAGACGGTTCTTTTGCATGCGTCTACATTGTTACTACCCAATTGCTACCCAGAAATGCCCATTTCGTGGATGCAGAGAAAAGACCAAGATCCAACTGGCTTAGAATCTCCACAAGACATACGTAATCGTTATATACATTTGCTAATACACATGCAAGGTTTGCTAAGATTTTCCAGTTACGGCTGCACAACTGACCAAGATGCACCCGGCTCAGACAGGACCGGCTCCAGGCATGTTCCACCTGAGCGGCCGAACAAGGGCGCCACCTACAGTGGGCGTGCCGATTTTCAGCCGCCATTTTCCATGGTTGGCCCAGCCCTATCACTGTCACGCCAGGCTCTGCCCAGCCCACCCACCCCGCTGCTGCACTTTCGCCATACCCTATAACACCACCACCAGCCGCTGAGCGCTGACAGTCCCTCCTCCTAGATTGAGCTGGGCGGGCCGGGTGTGACGTTACGCGCCATCCCTGCCCGCGCAGTCTCCGATTTCGGCGGGCGGCGGCTGTGTGGACGACGTCATGGACCGTGGATACCACAGTGGGCACTGGCTGCTGCTTCACACCTAGTGCAGGCGGACGGCCGGACACCAGACCGGACGAGTGTGTGGGACTCACAGTGAGTGCCATCAGCACATGTCTGCACCCTGGTCCCTGAGGCTGAGCACCTGGGAGGACGCGGAGGCCTGGACGAGGCAACGTGGGTGTCCGTGCGGAGGAGAGACGGTAAGTGAATGCGCTCATCTCATCACGTCATCATGGGCTCAGGCTGGTTGCTGGCACTGGCAGGCTGTGTGTGCGTGACTATGTGCTGGCGTGCCGCACCCCACCACATACAGCCTGCCTGTCAGTGCCAGCAACCAGCCCATGAGGAAAAAAAACGGTGCCGGACCCCGGAGTCTGAATGGATGCTGCGCGCATGCGCGCGGCCTCCATTCAGTTAGGGGAGAGGGCTGGGGGAAGCCCAGCTAGTGAGGCTCCCCCCAGCCTGACGTCATTTGGAGGCGTGCCATGCGGGCACGCCTCCAAATAACGTCACATAGGGGGAGTGGTATATGGCAATTAGGCCACGCCCTCATTTTTGGTCGCGCACGGCAATGTAAGGGCACCCTCTTAAGACCGGCACAGGGTGCTCTGACCCCTGGAGCCGGCCCTGGGCTCAGAATCTCCACAAGAGATACGTAATCGTGATATTCATTTGCTAAGATTTTCCAGTTACGGCTGCACAACTGACCAAGATCCATCCGGCTCAGAATCTCCACAAGAGATATGTAAACGTAATATACATTTGCTAATGCGCATGCGGGGTTTGCTAAGATTTTCCAGTTACGGCTGCATAGCGAGCTATGTGCAACTCAGACTCAAGGCCTTTACCATTTTGGAAGACGGTAATTACAGTGCTATTCATACAGATATGCCCAGTTGCATCTATGCCGATCGCGCTACAAACGTGCACACACATCGTGCCATGCGATTACCCGCAGCAGCATACACTACGGTACGCTATGGTGTACACTGCGATCGCACCATGCAATCCTATGGAGGCGCGGGTGTGAAAGCAGTGGGCGCATCCGCTCGTGAACGCACGCCTCGCACCATGCGTGGCACAATATGCTGCGTACGCAACGATGTAGCTGGACACAACTGTATATGTAATAAGTAAATATACATATATGAACTGTCTCAGTATCATTATTTTTAATGTGTTTCTATATTTATAAGAACAGAGAAAACTACATTTGCCACTACAGCTGTTGCTAAAAGACCCAGATCAGACTGAAAAAAAGGGAAATGGAAATCTCTAAAAGGATGTTTGTTTGAAAGTGAAACTCCGCTAAGTTAGAGCTGGCTGCTGGCCATTCCAGTGTCAAACACAGGATTTCTAGAGGGGGGGGTTTCCAAATGCTTGATTTTAGAGTGTGGCCAGTTCATGAAGACGGTAGAATTAGCACTTATCCAGCTTTAATATGCGTCATACAAATGGATTGTGTGCCATAATTCCAGCATTGTACAGGGCCATTAAAAGCGGCAGTATGGCTATCTTGCCTATGCTGAATGTTTTCATTTTAGATGTGGGCACCATTCAAGAGTTTTAGAGCAAGTCTGGGAGAAATCTAGCACTGCCCTGCACATATATGTACATATTGGGCTCTATAGCAGCACATCCCTAACAGTGAATGTTTTCCAGATCTCCTAGTTGATGCACAGGTTATTTATTACTAGCTGATACATGTTAAAAGATCTACAGGTGGTACTAATTATTTCATTTGTGATAGTGAGAAAAACACTTGTAAAATTCTATTATATTACTATTTCTATTGTAGTCATGGTGTGGGCTGGTGAGGGGGGTTTCCAGGCAGACGGAAACCCCCCCTGCGTTTGCCTATGCATTCAGCTTTTCTTCTGGCCTTGGCCTTACTAAGGACCCTATAGACACTATTACATGACCTTTGCTAACTACATCTGACCAGCAAGTGTAAGCATCACTCCTTATGGCCTACACAATTCATCTCACAGCCGGTAAGAGGCAGTATCGCCTACACTGGAGGTAATATGAAAGCAGAAAAATGATCCAACACAGAATCCTCTATGGTTTACAAAGCAAAATTAAGGCATTTTATGGAGAGCAGTCGTTCACTGCATCTGAATAATTTAGCGGAGTGAGGGTGCACCAGTGCATCTAGTCCTGGGTAGCAGTATACCAATGAGATTTTATTTTGCAGAGAGAGATATTTGAAATAAGCATTTCTATTTGCATTCTGAGAGGTATATAAGAGAACACAGCCATTTCTTCCAATAAACCTGGGCCCGGGTAATCAGTATACACCCAACCCAACCGTACTCGATATCCCCACTCATCCTGTGCCTTTAACTGTGCACATTTTGCACCATCCAGATGATCTTTGGCAGCTTAATTTAAAATAAAAAGTTATACAAGTAAGAAAGACAGTTGTGGTATCTCCTCACACAGGACTAATGTGCGTTATAGACCAGAATAATGACCAGCATTACAATAAAAATATGGAAAAGTTTATTTCAATGAAAGAGATCTTCTGATAGGTGGTGGGAGGTTGAACCGAACCTTAAATAGGATGTTTACACCTCTGCAGCCTCACATACCTATATGCAGAAACGTCTCCTGATGTCAGAGAGGACACTGCACTATGACATGCACGGGATGGACCAGCATTTTACAGTGTATATCCAGGCTGCTTATTAAATGCAATCCAATGTGATTCTTGTTGTTGTGCAAATACATTTAACTTTTCAACACCACCCTGGGTAAAAATAAAGTAAATATGAATAGAATATTGTGCAGTTTCATTAACCACATCCAAGTCATATGGATCTTACTTAAACTGCTTCACTTTCGGAGTGAGTTACTTATAGTATGGAAAGAGTTATAAATACTGTACTTATTTCTGAAACTGGGTCAAGCATGAAGAATAAAGATAAGCTGAAAAGACAGTCACTCTCACATTAGACTTTAGGTGCTGCTGTGAAACTCGTTAATATTACTGCATAACATTTTTAAATATATTTAATTAAGGATTAATACTAAAGCTGCATACACACACAACAATTTTTTTAATGAACGATTTGAGTAAACGATTTTTTCCCTTGAAAAAATTGACTAAAATCGTTTACTAAAGTTGTTCATTTACTAAATGTCATGAACGATTTTTATGAACTACAAACGATTTTTGCATATTCCCTTAATGAAAATCGTTGAGTTGACAAGTCTGACTGAACGACAAACTACAAACTACAAACGTGAACGCGCATGAACGATAATCGTTCATCGTTTGACTCAGAAAGTGAACGATTTTTGCCATCAATTATCGTTAAACGATATCGTTTAACGATAATCATTAAAAAAATCGTTGTGTGTGTATGCAGCTTAAGAAGTCAATTATTTAAGTGTTCTCTGCTTGTTGGTCATGTCTTGTGTAAATTAAATTGTTAGCCTACAGTACATTTGCACCATGGGGCAGATTGGATTAGCCTTGAGGACCTGTTGTCGGGAACTTTAAGGTTTTACATTTGCATTTGTTTTTTATTTTGAAATATTCTGAATTTTTTCTTTTAAAATGGGATTTTGGTACTTACTGGTAAATCCTTTTCTCTGATTCCACAGGGGACACTGGAGGTGCTTACGCTGGGGTATAGAGGCGTGGTTAGCTGGAGCTGGCAATAATTAATTCAAAAGTGTGAAGCTCCTCCCCCTCTATTCCCCACCAGCCCTCAGTTTAGAAAATGAAGACCGAGAGGAGATGGAGAATAATAGGAGTGAAAAGGAGAAATATCACACAACAACAAAACCATACAACATACGGAACAAACAGGCAGGCGAAGAGTGCTGAGGTGGGCGTCCAGTGTCCCCTGTGGAATCACAGAAAAGGATTTACCGGTAAGTACCAAAATCCCATTTTCGCTTTCATCCACTAGGGGACACTGGAGGTGCTTACGCTGGGGACGTCCCAAAGTTTTCCCCACAGGCGGGGGCGCTCTGAGGGACCTGCAGAACAAGGCGGCCAAAACTTGTGAACCAATGACCAAGTGGCCGCATGGCACCATTGTAAAGTGGAGGCACCTGCACCCACAGAATGTGTTGGACCGACGATCATTACTGACATAACTTGACTGTGGAGAGCTCGAACCACATCCAGGGTAGAAGACACACCCGAGTCCTCTACCAAAGAGGCACCACAAAAAGTTGGCTTATGTGGGAAGCCAACCCCACCTCAGGGAGGAAAACGGCTACCGTCCTGGGTACCGCCCTATCAGCATGAAACACAAGGTAAGGACGCTTATGGAACAGAACCCTCCCATTCCGAAACTCTGCATGCCGAAGCTAAAGCCCCAAGGAGCCATAGGTGGTACAAAAGGTGGCTGCCCCCGCAACACCACCTGAAGAACCGACTGCATCTCATGAATGAAGAGCAACTTACGGTGAAAGTAAATGAGAAGAGCAGAAACCTGCACTTTAGAAGATCCCAATCGCAGGCCAGAAACTGATCTGGTCTAGAGAAAAAAAAAAAAAAAACACAACGGGACAACCGCAAAGTTCTAGGCGGAAAACCCCGACTGGTACCCATGTCACATAAGAGCGCCAGATGCGATAATAATGCGCAGCTGAAACCGGTCTCCTGGCGCTAAACATGGTGGGAAAGAAAAAACAGAGTCTGGGATGCTTTTGCATCCTAAGTTATCAGTTCAAGAGCCACCCCGTAAAATGCAGTTTTACTAAATTGGGGTGGACGGAAGGACCCCGTTGCAGAAAATCCGAGAAAGAGGAAGAGGCAACGGGACTTCTGCCAGGAGGCACTGTAGGTCCGAGAACCAACTAGTCTGAGGCCAGTTCGGAGCCACGAGAAGACTGAGGTCGACTTGTGTTTTATTCTATCTTGTAAACGAGGAAGTAGTGGAATCGGAGTAAACCGGTAATCCAAGTTATAGGACTAGTAGAGTGATGACTGCCCTCGCCTGCAGATCCTGAGTACTTGACGTGTGCTGGGAGCTGATTATTCAATCTGGACACCATGGGAGTCCACCTGAGGACGACCCCATCGACTCACAAGTGCGTGGGACTGGGTAAAGCCTCCATTCCCCAGGGATGGATGTCCTGGCGACTTACTGTAGGTAATCTGTTTTCCAGTTGTCCACTCTCGGGATGGATACTGCCGACAGGAATAACGACAGACTGTCGTCCTACCAGAGAATCTGAGTTACTTCTCGCATGGCCATGAGACCTCGAGTTCCACCATGGAGGTTGATGGAAGCGACTGCCTTCGCGTTGTCTAAGCAAAACCTCCTCCGGAAGAGACCTTAGCAACTTTGCTGCTTGTAGCAGAGCATAGTAAATTACTCTGAGTTCCAACTCGCAGATGGGCCACCCTGTTTCCAGAGGGGACCAACGAACCTTAAAGTGATAGCTAAGGACCACTGCTCCCCAGCCTCGAAGGCTGGTGTCTGTAGTCACTTTCCAAAATTTCTGCCCGCCAAGACATTGTTGGATTGTGTCCACCAGAGTAGACCAGTAGCCCGGACCAAATGGATCAGTTGATGTAGATGCAGGCGAGTCCCTGACCTCTGTGATAGCAGGTCTAGCTGGAACACTGAGGAGTAGAATCGTCCCAATTGAAGTGCTCCGAAATCAGCTACCATCTTCCTCAAGAACTGTAAACCCAGAAGCATGGACATGCACTTTGGTCTGAGGACTAGCAACTAGCCTGTTGAAAAGACCTTAAGCGAGTTCTGTACCTTTCGTGCAACCTTTTGTGGATGACCGTTACCTTTGCCGCCCCATGCCTACTTGGGAGCACCTCGGGGCTTACCCTGAAAGGGCTGTGGGTGCATGAAAAGACTAAAACGAGGAACCAGAGTAAGGCCTCCTGGATTCAAAGCATATCACCAGTGAACTGTAAATATTCAACAGCCCTTCTGGATTCTGCGGCCGCCTGCCAAAACCGCAACCAGAGAGCTCTGAGGGCAGAAACAGATATGCAAGTACTGATCTGATTGCATAGATCATGAATGTGTCCCGCTAATAAATGTAACTCTGCTCTGGATGTACCGGAGTCCAAGCTCGTATTCAAGTGGTCCGCCCAGCCAGCAACTGCTTTGTTAATCCAGACACTAATAAGTTCTAAGTTGAACCACCCCTCTAGTATAAATAGATCGGTGTCCAACTACGATAAGAAGGGGGTCCCCATGGTAGATCTAGGATCTGCTGGACCATCAGAATTAAAGGCTCCCCCACCGTAGAGTATTAAGTAACGTAGCACCCGGCATTGGAAGCATTGTTTTCTTAGAAAGACGAGAACAGACGCATCTACCGGGGACTATGTTACCCATTTTTCCATCATAGATAAATGGAAAAGAATAACTGGGGGAGTGGGAACGACGTGGAATCTGTAACCTTCCGGTTGTTTCTGAAAACCCTACGAGAAGCTGTTGTGAGAGAGGTTGGTTATGGAATTCCCTGTCTGACTGTAAGACAGTCATCAGTGGGCGCTTTTGAGTAGGGTTTTTTTTTTTATACAAAATGGAGGGTACAGTAGCCACAGTACCTATAACCTTGAACACGGCAGACACGCTGTTTGCTACAGCTGTATGCAGTTAGTATTGAGAGAGAGCCCGCTCCGATATAGGCTCCGCCCCCTTCTTTATGTGAAGGTCCCAAATGGCTTCTGCATTTTATGTAGGCCCCGCAATGCTGCGCTGTCCAGTGGGGGCTGAGAGTTTTGGCAGGAAGCAGCACTGTGCGCTAATAATGCAGGCACTCTGTAAAAATACAGAACGTGTCTCCCACTACTTAAGCGCTAGCAGCGGGGTGGGAGCCGGGGGATGCGCAGCTACATACTCACTGCGCTCCCCTGGAGTCTCTCTCGGCAGGTCAGCACTCTCCTCTTCTTGCTGTGGAGATGTGCTGTGGCGATAAGGAGCTGTCAGTTGCTTTTAGAATAAGCACTGTGCACTCCTTCCTGATCTTTAGAAAAGTCAGGGCGCCAGGTAACCGGACCCCACCTTTGGTATAGGTGGCGAAGGGTACCTAATTGTGTCAAAGATGCTATAAAATAATAAAATAAAAGTATTGCTGGAGCACAGCATATAGTGACCAGCTCCTAAGGCACATTTTATAAACTGGGGGCTGGTGGGGAATAGAGGGGGAGGAGCTTCACACTTTTGAATTAATTAGTGCCAGCTCCAGCTAACCACGCCTCTAATACCCCCCAGCGTAAGCACCTCCAGTGTCCCCTAGTGGATGAAAGAGAAATATAATTTACTTCAATGTGAGTTTCCTTGTCTTGAATCTAAAATAAATGCAAGGAAACGGCACTACAAATCTGTGATTAAACTATCAAAGAAAAATTGACAGCGAAAAATTGAGAAATAGGGAGCATCACTTTGACATCATTCACATGAAATATATCAAACATACAAGGCCTTATTCAATGTCAGATGCAAGAGTAGCTGAGACTTTCAGTGCTACCTCACATTATTTTCCTTTTCTTTTCGCAATACGCGTCTTTTTTCTGTCTTCAGTCAGACTTGAGAATCTCTGCAACTAGGGGGTTGGAATGGGCATGAAAACGTGAGAAGTGGACGTAAATGCAACTGCAGTGGGTGTGCGTCGCAACGAATCTACAGTAGTGGTGTGTAATCTGAAGTTAAGATCAACGTGGCTGTCAAAGTCTCAAACGCAGCCTCCTGGAGGGGTCTGAGTTGCTGGGTTGTAAAGTTGATAGTGACGACTGTGTCTGATTGAATAAATTAGTGTGTTTTTCACATTTGCTACCAAACACATGAAAACAACAGAAGCAGTGTTTAAAAAACACTTTACACAACAATGAATCCACATTATTTAGAAATTAAGAATGAATCATGTACAATATTTCTAAGTGTTAGAAATCATGTCTTAAGTTAAATTTTATTCACCAGGCGGTGATCAATCACAGCAACTTTTCCCACCCGCAGGACACTGCGGCCCGCGGGTGGGGAAAGCTCAGAGCATGCTGTTTTAGCGAGGCACTGCTAATAGGCAGGAGCGTATTTTGACCTTTTAAAATAGGGCAGGACGTGGTGCCCCGCTAAAACAGCCTAGCGGAAACACTAAATAAAAAAAAAAATATATATATATATATAATGACACAAGTATTGGTTTTCACAAAGTTTGCTGCTTCAGTGTTTTTAGACCTTTTTGCCAGATGTTACTATGATATACTTACTGTAGTAAAATTACAAGCATTTCATAAGTGTCACAGGGCTCTATTTACTACAATCCGCATATTGAATCCAGATTGTAGTGTGATATTATTGACTGAATTCACATTGCGAATTCAGGCAACATCACAGGGATTTACTACAAATCCCTTGCAAGAACAGAGCTTGCGATAAAGCTCTGTCCCCGCGAATCCCCTCCGCACACTAGTCATGGTATTTTCGCAAAAAAATACCATGACAAAGTGCCTGCGCATGCGCCGACCGGCCGCCGCTGCTACCCCCCCGGCGCTAAGCCCCGCCACCCGCGATCGCAGACCCCCCCGCGACCCCCCCTCCCCCTTAATTACAGTTACCTGCATTATCTGGGCCTCCGGTGATGTCCTCCATGCCTCCGATCAGGTGATCTCCCATTCTGCACTGGGACCTGATGACCGGGCCGCAGTGCACTATGGGAGACCAGCTGACCGGAGGGGAGACATCACCGGAGGCCCGATCACCAGTCCCTGGAGTCATGTAAGTAAAAAAAATTGACAATTTTTTTTTCTTTTTTACAGTAATCAGCTTGCGGTCTGTTTAGACCACACAGCTGATTACTGGGACCGACTCCCGGCTCTACTCTCCCCGTTAGAGCAGAGTAGGAGGCCGGTAACCGGGGTAGACCCTGGATAACGCCACCTCCAAGTGGTGTTATTATCACAGGGCTTTCCCCGATATTTTTTTACAATTTATTTTTAGTAACTTTGGCCAGATCACATTTCCCATTACAATTATGGGAAATGCGATATGCTTACTAAAAATAAGTGATATTTAGTGGTTGGAGTAGAATTTTACGAATTCTATTCCAATTGCCCTGTAATTACGAAAACACCCTTTTTCAATTTATCTTAGTAAAAATAATGTTAATAAATAGAGCCCAAAGGCTTTTATTGACAATTACATTAAGTTTATGCAGTCTCTCAATATTTGCAGTATTGACCTATCTTTTTTAAGACCTCTGCAATTCGCCCTGGCATGCTGTCAATCAACTTCTGGGCCACATACTGACTGATGGCAGCCCATTCTTGACTAATCAATGCTTGGAGTTTGTCAGAATTTGTGGGTTTTTGTTTGTCTACCCACCTCTTGAGGATTGACCACAAGTTCTCAATGTGATTAAGGTCTAAGGAGTTTTCTGGCCATGGATCCAATATTTCAATGTCTTGTTCCCCGAGCCACTTAGTTATCACTTATGCCAAGGTGCTCCATCATGCTGGAAAAGGCATTGTTCGTCACCAAAATGTTCTTGGATGGTTGGGAGAAGTTGCTCTTGAAGGAGGTTTTGGTACCTTTCTTTATTCATGGCTGTGTTCTTAGGCAAAATTGTGAGTGAGCCCACTCCCTTGGCTGAGAAGCAACCCCACACATGAATGGTCTCAGGATGCTTTACTGTTGGCATGACACAGGGCTAATGGTAGCGCTCACCTTTCCTTCTCCGGATAAGCGTTTTTCCAGATGCCCCAAACAATCTGAAAGGGGGTTCATCAGAGAAACAGTCCTCAGCAGTCCAATCCCTGTACCTTTTGCAGAATATCAGTCTGTCCCTGATGTTTTTCCTGGAGAGAAGAGGCTTCTTTGCTGCCCTTCTTGACACCAGGCCATCCTCCAAAAGTCTTCGTCTCACTGTGCGTGAAGATGCACTCACACCTGCCTACTGCCATTCCCGAGCAAGCTCTGCACTGGTGGTGCCCCGATCCCGCAGCTGAATCAACTTTAGAAGACGGTCCTGGCGCTTGCTGGATGTTGTTGGGCGCCCTGAAGCCTTCTTCACAACTATTGAACCCCTCTCCTTGAAGTTCTTGATGATCCAATAAATGATTGATTTAGGTGCAATCTTACTAGCAGCAACATCCTTGCCTGTGAAGCCCTTCGTGTACAAAGCAATGATGACTGCACGTGTTTCCTTACAGGTAACCATTGTTAACAGAGGAAGAACAATAATTTCAAACTCCACCCTCCTTTTAAAGTTTCCAGTCTGTTCTTCTGACTCAATCAGCATGACAGATGATCTCCAGCCTTGTCCTCATCAACACTCTCACCAGTGTTAACGAGAGAATCACTGACATGATGTCAGCTGGTCCTTTTGTGGCAGGGCTGAAATGCAGTGGAAATGTTGATTTTGGGATTAAGGGCCTGATTCAGACCCACTCGCGAGCGGCTGTCCGCTCGCAAGTGGGTCGATGTTATGCACTGAGCATGCGCACGACGGAGGGAGCTCCGACGTGCGCATGCGCCAGACGCGACGAGCGAAGGAAAGTCCTTCGCTCGTTGAGTCCGATCAAAGGGGGCGTGCTGTCAATGTTGATTGACAGCACGCCCCCTTTGGTGGGCGTGCCGGGGGCGTGCCTCCCTGACGGGGGCGTTCCCACGGGAACGCCTCCCGTCAGAAGCCGGAGTGATTTTGGCTCTGATAGAGCCAAAATCACTCCGGAGCTTGCGGTTGAAAACCTCAACCGCAGGCTCCTGCTCGCAATTTCGATGGTCGCGATGGTCTCGACCATCGCGGCCATCACAAAGCACGCTCGTATAGCCTGTGGGTGGTGACCCACAGCTATACGAGCGTCCAGGAGGACGCTCCATGAAAATGGAGCCCGGCCCTCATTCAGAGCGTGCGCTCTGCTCAGAGCGTACGGCTCTGAATGAGGGCCTAAGTTCATTGTCATGGCAAAGAGGGACTTTGCAATTAATTGCAATTCATCTGATCACTCTTCATGACATTCTGGAGTATATGCAAATTGCAATCATAAAAACTGAAGTAGCGGACTTTGTGAAAACCAATACTTGTGTCATTCTCAAAACTTTTGGCCATGGCTGTACACACACACACACACACACACACACACACATACATATACATACAGACAAACTGAAGGAGATAAGAACAGCAGTGTTGATTTTTTTTTTTCCATCAGTCAGTGCAAAAAAATAAAGTAACACATACAAAACCTCATAAAATAATAAAGACATGGTGCAAAGTGCCAAAGGGAAACTGCAAATCGTAATTAAAAATGTGTTACCTTTTGACATATGTTCGATCACCGTTTCAAATTCCAGAAATCACACCTTGTTCAACATGTTTCTTAAAATTCCTGCTAGCTTCATAACTTTTTACATATAACATGGGAATGTACGAGATGGATAATTAAACATACACTACAGCAAAATAGCCAAATGGGGATAATTAAAGTGGAAAGCTAAAATAAAGATAAATATTTAGTATAAGCAGAGGAAACATCAATGCAAAAAATTCTGAAACTTTGGTTTCTAAAAAAAAAATGTTTTTCACACCCCTTAAACCATCTTATAGGGAAGGATGTATCACGGGCATCCAGGCACTGATCGCATGCATAGCGGTGTTTATTAACGCCCTATGCATGAAGATTTGAAATTAAAACAACAAAAACAAAGTTCTTCCGATAAGAGCTGGCTTTTGTGGTGTAAGGCCTGCCAGGTTTATTACCCGGGAGTCCTTCTGCGCATGCACTTCCATTGGCCAGCACATGCGCAAGTTACGGGGGACCCTGGGAGGGATCCTATTGGATCCCATAGGCTTCTATTAGGCAACGCCATCTATCTACTAGTTTATGTCTTCATGAGCTTCTGGTAACCCCATTCGGGACTCTACCAGGGAAATGCTTGAATGGAAAAAAATATATAACAGGAAGAAATACAGAACAAAATTGACAGGGAAAATTCACTTTTGATAAGAATAAATAAATTTCTCATAAAGAGACAATAAAAAGATATAATATTCAGAGAACATTAACGTTTTGTTTATAAACATGGGTGGTGTGGTTGGGTAACAAAGTTATTCAGGGAAGCAACAACCAGGAAACATAGGACCTGATTCAGACCCGCTCGCAAGCGGGTCGATGGCCAGGCAAGCTGCAAGTGCGCGAGCCCCGCAGCGAGCGAAAAATCACTCACTGCGGGACTCACTACAAGACGGGGCGGATGTCGATCGACAGCTCGCCCCGTTTTGTAGGCGGGGAAGGGGGGGCTGGCCAAACGGAGGCGTTCCCGAAGGAACGCCTGCCATTTGGGGGCGACCCTACTGACATCACGAGTGATGTCAGTAGTGAGCTTCCTGCACACTGGGGCTTGCGGGAGCGAGACCTTACCACAAGGGTCTCGTCGCAAGCCCGATGGTCGCGACCATCACCTGGCCGCTCCGCTCGCAAAAGCTGTGGGCGGTCACCCACAGCTTAGTGAGGGCCAGGAGGCCGGTAAGATAAAAAAAAGGCCTCCCAGATTCAGAGCGAGCGTTCACAAAGAGCGTCCGGCTCTGACACAGGGCCAAAATACAAAATTTCCATTGCTCCGAGTTCCTGAATTTTATTTGCACAGTGAAACAAATGTATACATATATAAAACATTATGAAAATGCCAAAGTGTTAAATTCTCACAGAAAGCGCTTGTTACAAAAAAAAAAAAGCTGACAGAAAAGAAAGCAGTCATCCCGGTGAGAGGGACAAGTCACATGAACTGCAGGTCAAAGTACAAACTAAGTGTTTTTTAATCAACAAGTATACCAATTTCAAAGCCTTAAGTCATTGTGAAACTCTACCGTTACTTATATTCTCCACTATTGGGAACTACTTGACAACCGCACACATCCAGCTGCAACTAAATCTGAGCCGTGTCATACACAGATGCATTTGAGACTACAATATTCCTGCATCAGTAACACAGAATCCTCGCATCACTCATACAGTATGTTGGGAACCCAACTCCTTCAGCCAACTATAAATCTGTAGTTTTCTACATACTCCTAAAACACACAGGGCCTGATTCAGTTGTGGACTTGTGCCTGTAGGAAATAGACACCTCCTGCATACTGTACATCTGCGATCCTAGTGCAGCATCTGTAGACGCTGCCTCGGCTCACCATCGCAATGGTTGCTGCTTTGGCCAGGCTGCGTAAACTGAAACCTACAGTACTTAGGATGGGCGTCAGAACTGGACAGTTGTAGATCCGACAATGCAGCCCTCTCGGCATGCCTCCAAAACAGAGGTGGCATACCCACATTTAGGAGAATGGTTCTTGTGTCCGCCCTCCAAATGCAGGAGTATGATTGCTAAAGGGTGACTGTAAACCACAGGTTATCAAACTCAGTCCTCAGGACCCCAAACAGTGCATGTTTTCCATTTCTCCTCTCAGAATCGCAAGTGAAATCATTAGCTCCACCTGTGGATTTTTTAAAATGTGTCAGTGAGTAATGACTACACCTGGGCGACCTGGAAAACGCGACCTGTGTGGGGTCCTGAGGACCGAGTTTGAGAACCACTACTGTAAACAATTACGCAGGACCTTTTCTGCACATGTGCAGATCCCAACAATCGGAGATGTACGCATACTATCGGGTTTGCGTACATTTCTGAAGCAGGCCCACAGTGTGTTCTGTAACTGAAGTTTATTCTGCTGAAGAGAAGTGGATTAGTTTTCCAAACATTCAAATATTTTTTACATATTGGCCTTATAACAGCCACTTGGGGTTGTAGGTATTATTTCTCTCCAGTATATGAGGGAGAGCATATAAATAATATGGCATACAGGACGGTTTTCAATGTTTGAAAGCATTTAACAATATGAAACTATTGCCAACCATTGTACAGTTTAAAAGGTAATTCACATTCAAATTTTAATTGTATTTTCATTTACCATAATAGTGTTACTTTATAAATGGAGTGGGCTTGTGTGCATAAAGGGGCAAATGTGGGACGAACAAAGGCACTGGCACACCAACCTGGCTACAGTGTTTTTAGACTTATCAGTATTATGATTGCTTTGTATTATGTTACTTTGGGTGCATAGAACCTGTAAGTCAGAGGGACAGCATGGAGCCCTGCACAATATTAAGCCTGTGTCCACTGTAGACCTTTCCCCCTTTAGTAGATACATAAGTGGAACTGTGCTGTCTTGAATCACGTTCTTCTCCAGAGTGCTGCCTTCTTATTACACAGCACCACTGACAGCAGGAGAATCCCTGTATACTGAACATGCTTTTTTTTCCCCCACACGCTTCATTACAAGTAGTGCATAGAAACACTGATTTGTTTTCCTACACTTACATACTTTTCATTCTAGCACTCTGCACCTGTCATAACCTGTACAGTTCCTCTTTCCTGCCTGGGATGTGACGCGCTCTGCTTTGGTACTTGTAGCACACTCTGGTCTGTATCTCAAAGATTTCTTGCATCAGCTGAGTGTGCCGGAAGCACCAGAACAGGGTGCGACAGGCAGGAAAGAGGAACTGAACGGGTTGTGACAGGTGCAGGGTGCTAGAATGAACTCTACTTACATAGTGCACTAGGCAAAATATCACAGGTTTTTTATGCATATCTAGAAAAATTATTTGTGTCCTGTCTCACCTGGGAGTGAGTCTGTCAAACTTTAGAATACACTATGTTCTCTTCTATTCACCACTGCTCCCCTGTGTCATGAGCAGTGGCACATAACCCAGCTTTATCATAATTATTAAATAGTTATATTCTATGTTACCTCCCTCACATCTTCTAATCGTGCAGCTCTATCCACCCATCCCTCCTGACCTCTTATCCACAACTCTGTACATTTGCTAATTTACACAGTGCTCCATATTAGGTATGTCTTTTGGGGTCACACATTTAAGGTGTAACAGAGCTTATGTACTAAATAAATGACACTGGGTGCAGTCATAATAATAATAGGTTCATTAATGGAAGACAATGTTATTGTTGCTTCTCTTACAGTGAAGTAGTGTTACAGTGAAGTCTGCCAGACAAAGTGGTCACTATAATAGAAGCAATAGCTGCATTATTGTGACATTTAGGAAATTAAAATTAGGCCAAAAAGAAGTTAAGGCAAGTCTGCATGAACAGGGATAAAGACAGGGGCGTATACTTATAAGGGGTGCAGGGTGTGCGGGGCACATGGGTCCCTGGGTCCATAATAAACTCACCTCTCTGGAGCCCCACGTCGGCACGGGGGACCCGCGCTGTAAAAACGTCTGGAAAATGGCCACCGCGCCAATTTTTCCAGTGACCTGTGCATGCGCTATAGACTCTGGGCACACTCAGAGTGCTGCAGGGTGTGAAGGGTACACAAGCCCCTGGGTCCAGAGGGGCCAACACCACACACCCTGCACCCATATTTTTATTACTTACCTCTCCAGAGTCCCACATCGGCTGCAAGTAGGGAAATCGCTGCGAGGCTGCCATGCTGTTTTCCCAGTGACTTGCACATGCGCAGTAGACTCTGGACACAGACTAGTGCCCAGAGTCTACTGATGCGGTGCTGGGCTCAGTACGTTGCCGGCCACCGGAGAGAGACTGTGCACGAACCCCCTCCTCTCTTAAGACGCCTCTGGGTAAAGGGGATATAAAAAGCTAAACGATGATTTAAACAACATAAGACATTGATTTAGAAAGCGCTCATATTTTTATATACCACACACTAATTCACTTTTAAATTTGCCAGTAAAGGTACAGTACACAGGTATACAGGATTCAATGGTTTTAACCTGCACAACTGAGCACACAAGGCACGCCACGCCTGCGATGTAGGATAAATGATGATATTATCTAAGCATGAAAAGCTTTGTTGAATGACTAATTGATAAATAGCAGCTTTGTTGGTGATGTGGCGATACCTCTCCAGTAAAGAATGGTTGTCATGAGAGAGGTGGTACAAGCACAGCAGCTAGTAGTGATGGATACGGCTTTTTCATTAGTTATCATATGGTTTTGTGAGTTGTGTCAATTTTATGGAAGGAAACCATAATCCAGTACTTTAGGTTACATTGCTCTGCCTAAGCAAACTGAGCACTGTTAAAAACAAGTTACAAAAATACACAGCGCACATTCAACGGGACATTGTATTGAAACATTATTGTCAAAGCTATACACAGATTGTACAGTTATTTCAAATAACACCCTGAGCTTGATAGCTTTAGAGTTTCTGATATCCCCTCTCCTCATATTGTCCAGCTCTTTAACACCTTAGCCTTTTTCCCTCACTGCTGACCCAATAGTACCGTAGCCCAATAATTACACATTCAATTAATAAGCCTTCTTTAATGAGGTTATGAATGGAGGTGTCCAGTAGCTTTAATCATTGCAATGTTACTTAGTGCCAATACTAGAGGACAAGGGCGTGGAAGTTGCGGGTATCCTTGCAGCTCATATCCTGCTCCCGATATCCAGGTCTCTAAAGTTGTGTACTAACTTATACAATCAGGGACATCTTGCAATTCCCAACCTGTTCTTCAGATATTGTAATTGTGTGTACGCTCATACAATCATGTTCTATCGCAAGGAAACCGGTCGCGTCTGAAGATCTGATCTAATTTTCGCCCTATAATTCAGACACAATGGTCCTATGTCGGATAAATCAGAAATCAGCAACTATTATGTCCGGTGCTTTGGCAGCAGTGTAGCCAGATATCTGTAGAGTGTGAACCTTTCCAGCAGATGGTTTTGTGAGATCAGGATTGCGGATCACAAGGTATATTGTAAAGGTGTGTACGCATCAATCTGCTCATAATATGCTCATCGCGACTTTCAAACGCAAGTGGAATAGTTAGTACCATCGCATCTGACATATGATTGTATAGGTGTGTGCCCAGCTTAAGGGCAAGTGATACAGTAATGCTCCCGTCATCATATCCCTGTCTTACACTGAACTCAGTCAGTCAGTGATGACAGGTATGGAGCTCTATCCAATAGGTTCATTCATCGGACACAGAATGAAGGACAGGTCCTGAGATAGGTATAAATGTCTCTAAGCTTTTCACATTCAACAATTTAGCACACTAGCCCAGGGTTTCCCAAACTCAGTCCCCCCCCTCCCACAGTTCAGACATTAGGGATATCCCTGCTTCAGCACAGGTGGATAGCTCAAACTGACTTGTGCACATGCATAGATGTCCTCAGTACCTGCACTGTGAGTGAGCCACGAGGACTAGGAGCCTGATTCAGAGGCGCTCGCATAGCTTTGGGTGACCACCCACAGCTTATGTGAGCGGCCTGGCGATGGTCGCGATTATCGCAACCATCGGGCTTGCGACGAGACCCTTGTGGTAGGGTCCCAGGTTCCCGCAAGCCCGAATGAACTTCCTGCTCTAATAGAGCAGGAAGTTCACTACTGACATCACGAATGATGTCAGTAGGGCCGCCCACAAACGGCAGGCGTTCCTTCGGGAATGCCTCAGTTTATCCAGCCACACCCCCCTCTCCACCTACAAAACGGGCGAGCTGTCGATCAACATCGACAGTCGCCCCGTTTTGTAGCAAGCCCCGGAGCGAGTGGTTCTCACTCGCTCCGGGGCTCGTGCACGCGCATTGCGCTATGCGCTCGCGAGCGGGTCTGAATCAGGCCCTAGGTTTGGAAAAACTACACTAGGCCTTAATTACAAAAACCATTACACATCTTACAAACCTAACAAAACAATTTTTCTAGGAATGTGATTCTCTTGTGCATGTTTCTAAAACTAATATCTACTTCAAATTAGGCCGATCTACACAAAGGTAGTTTACACACCCACTACTTTAAGACTCATTATAGACATCAGCACAAATTGAGGCATGTGATGTCACAGAAGATTCTGCACTGAACATATTTCCCATTTTATGTTTCAGGTATATGGCCCAATTTTAACATCACATATTTAGGGGTGTATAAAGAGAGGAGGGGGCCCGTGTGCAGCCTTCATGGAGCCCTCTCCTCTCTAGCCAGTGGTGCAGGCAAGAGTAGACTCTGACACTGTACCATGCGCAGGTTTCCAGGAATATTGCGCCCACATCATGATTTTTCAACTGTGCATGCGCATATCACTGGGTAGACGGCTTCCGCGCCATTATCACTCTGATTTGTTCAGCGCCGACACCACAGGACTCCAGAAAGGTGAGTATTAAACATAGGTGCAGGGTGTAAAGTGTGGTCTCCTCTAGACTTAGGGGCCCGTGTGCACCGCACACCCTGCACCCATTATAGAGATGTCACTGCACCTATTCATTTGTTTCCTCTGCACACACCAGTAGTTTGCGGTCACACAAACTAAATTTTTTTCAAATCAAGTGTTTTTCTGTTTACTAGGTCCTTTTGCTAGTCTTAAGCTAGGTACACACTAAACGATGTGAGTACCCAGCGATGTTGCAGATGATCCCAGCGCCAACAGCTTTAAGCTGGGTACACACCTATACGATCATCAGGCCGTTCATCCAATATCGAGAGAACAGCCGTTGGATTGTATAGGTGTGTACGCTGTCCCGATGCAGGAGCATTAGCCAATAAACGGCTTTTAACACTCCTGCAACAGTCGGGATCGGGAAATGATATTGAAATAGGCAATAACATCCTTTTATGTGTAGATGAGTTGTGGAGAGGTCAGTCTCTTGTTTGGACTACAAAATGTTCTGGGTTTGTTAAAGGGATGTGACTATACTAGGCAGAATTTGGACATTTGGTGGAGACGTGGGAATTAATGGCTTGCGTCTGCATGGGGATAATATTTACACCCTAATATATTAATTAATAATGGATAGTGTCACACACACAATGGTCTCGAGCTTGATGCAATGAAATTAAAATGTAGTTTTTTTCTTTTACTGTTTGTTTTTTTATAGCCCTAGTATAAAATATCTTCCCCTACCCTTTTCCCCCACATGTCACTCCCTGTCTGTGGCTTTACTACAATGTGTACACCATGTGGGGCATAACAAATAAAATAATAATAATAACGGTTATGCATTCATGTCTCTGAATAAACGCTCTAGTGATCAAATTACTGTATGTATAGTTCCCAAATGCATTAATCATGAACACTTGTAGGTTATAAGAGATCTTTTCTTCTACAAAAAATACAAAAGACATAACTTACAAAATATTAACCAAGGCAAGAGCAGATGTACAAAACAGGTTTCCTGTAAGTTTATTTTTAATATGTAAATATTGTATACATTTTAAATGTTGTTCTGCTTTCCTTCTCTTTTGTAAGATATATTATGGGCTACATGTATATTTCAAATGGTGCCTATGTCATCATGGATTTCCTAGTAACATTTCGGAGAAGTCTCTGCTCCCCCCAAAATGTGTACCCCTTATAGCCATAATGTGTGATGATCCTCTTTTGTCTTGTCTGATAAGTATTCTCTGATTAGCAAGTTCTATTAAACAATGCAAAGTGAATACAAAAACATAGGGTAAAAAATTGGTAAATTACATAGAAGAGTAAAAAACTGTGACTGAAATAAGAGAGATAGAGATATACAATTAAACTACTCATTTCCAATACATGCATGCTTAGTACTTCCAGGGGCATTTCTATAATGGGTGCACATGTGTCCCCGGATCCAGGGGGGCCCACACCGTACACCCTGCACCCATATTTTAATACTGGTATCAGCGCTGTCAAATCGCCTGGAAAATGGCAGACGCAGGCCATTTTCTCTGCGTTTTGCGCATGTGCAGTTGAGAAAACACCAGGAAAATGGCCGCGTCGCCATATTCCCGGTGACCTACACATGTGCTGTAGACTCTGTGCATGCACACTCTAGTGCCTAGAGTTTGCCGGTGCAGCGCTGCGTTCAGTGCGGAGCCGGCCGCTGGAGAGAAAGGAGGGGGCCCCTAGGCAGAGACTGCACACGGGCCCCTTCCTCTCTTGAAACGCCCCTGTGTCCTTCATTAGTAAGGAGGTAAGAATAGGGGGATTGCCTACATGGAAAGACTAGTAAAGGAAGTAGAGGAGCAATATATGATTATTTATCAGCTGTTATTTATATAGGGCACATACATAATGCAGCACTTTACAGAGAATATTTTCATTCATTCACTTCAGTCCCTGCCGCAGTGGAGCTTACAACATTAGAACAAATCAGGTAAATCACGTTGTTTTATAACTAACTGCTATCAGTATCACAGAGCGGGAAGGCTGAAGTACAATTAAAGTCCAACTCTATGGAATACAAAGCATGAGCTATGTATAAGAACATGCCAGAAATATCACTGCTGAGCAACCCATCCTATCGCTTTATGTCATTACAGGGGTAGCTAAATAATCCAACTGTATGAAAAAGGGGAATACAACAGTTTATATAACCACAATAAAAGCCCACACACTAAAACACCCACACACAAAAAGTGGAGTATTTGGCAAACCATAACACATCCTAATTTCAGCCATTCTGTAATTGTAATGAATTGATAAATACTCAGTGTGGCCAGCGATGATCATTTTTTTTCCCCACTTTATATTGTTAAACTTCCTTTTTTCCATCCTTTGTATACCATGCAAAGAACACAATTCTACATTAATATTGATTACCTACTAGCACTTCTGCCGGGCCTGTGCCACGGTAGAGCCAAGAGTAGATTGCCTGGTTACTGCTCTCATTACTTATTTAGGCCATGCAGTCAATTTTGATAAAAGTTTAGGAGGACAGGCCAGGCCACTCTCAAGAGCATGGGCTGTTTGGCCATATATCAGGCGTTGCCAAATCAGCAACGCCTTATATATGGGTTTCTCAACTGCAATTGACTTCATATGTGAACATTTAACTTTTTTGGTTTAAAGGTCTCTTAACAGGACATCACTTTCAAATAAATAGGAAACAATTAAACCCTGAGCCGCCGACAAACAAATTTTCAAGTAGGACTGGTTAGCTGTGTGGCTTCTGTACAAATATATGCTCACTGTCTAGCCACCTCTTCAGCTAAAATGTCTTTAGTTGGCTGTCTCAGTATATGACAAATTTACCTCTGTTTCACACTTTCTCCTAACACCCAGTAATCCCAACATAATATAAAGTTCAACTCCCGAAAATTATATCAAGTGAATGACATCGTAGGAGATGAATAACAAGGAGTCAGTCACCAGATAAGGCCAAGACAAACAACTAAACACTGTCCAAAAATACCAATACCAGGGCAGGTACCACATTCTAGCTAATACCTCTTTCAGACAGAGAAAAGGACCCGGTAATTTGCCAGGTCATAATTCATGGGACTTCGACCCTGGTCACTACCAGGGTTATTCCCGGGTCTAACCAGGATAGTCTCCTGTGTGAAAGGCATGACCCAGGTCACGATGACCCAGGTTATGCCTAAAAGGAGGTGATTGGAGGGCACATAGGGCACTTGGAAATTACATAATCTCCAAGCTCCCACTGAGAGATGGAATACCCAGGTACTGGTAGACCCAGGTCTGGTATGAATGGCAACGACCCGGGAATAGCCCGGGTCCATTTAAGTATTGAAACCCCGGCTTCAACCCAAGTTCAGTGTCCCGGGTCAGAGTCGGGTTAAAGCCGGGGATTCTGTCTGAAAATGGTATTACAGTTTGTTTGTGTGGGCTGATAATGCTAAACGACTATTTATTAGAAAGTGAACACTGTTTAGTGTTTGTAGGCAAGCCAGATGAGGGTGACACTTCACCCACGATATCTTCTGAAGCCTGACTAGAAGACCAGATTAACAGGAATACTTTAGCCCAGTGGTTCCCATACTTTCTTGAATCACGCCACCCTAGAGTGTCAGCTTTTTTTTTTAATGGTACCCCTAGGCCAAAAGTGTCTTAATGAGAAGTTCTGCAAAAATTATTAAAGTATTATTAAAGTAAGTAAATTGTGCTTATATGTCATCCTTAGGTTCATTTATTTGGTGGTGGAACAGTTGCGATTCTGTTTGTGCACTTTTTTTTTTTTTTATTGTTTATAGAAAAGTTTTCAGCAAGTGAGATGAAGAGTAGAAGGGAACAAAGGAAGAGGGGGGAGAGAGAAAGAGAGAGAGTATAACACACTGCAAAAATACCTTGTGCATATAATTTATAATTGGCAGCCACGAGCACTGTTTTTTTGATTTGGTCCTTAACAACCAACCCGTGCCACCTCCGCAAGTGCCCGAGGCACCCAGTTTAGGAACCACTGCTTTAGCCTTTAGTTTTCATGTAGAGTATTGTGCTGTACATAGAAGGAATCTGTCACAACAGTGACTGCTGTTAACTGAAGCTATATTGTGATAATATTCCAGAAGAAAGAAACAGCCATTTCATGCATGTCCTTTTTTCATAAAAAAATTGAGCCGATCCTACCCGTAAAGGGCGTCAGTACAGTCAGACATATTCTGGCAACAGCAGGAGGGGAAATCCAGATACTGAAATGCCAAAATCTGAGTTTGAGTCACTTCCCTCTAAACACAACAAAAACCACTTTCATATTCAAACTTGCAAAGCATATGTATATATCTATACTTATAATAAAGTTTTAATTGTTGTGTCTGTACATATGTAATTTTTTTTCCAGAATTTTTGTTTGTCTACCCGATCGGATCACCCGTTGGTGTACGCTGGGCAAAACTTTGATCCGGGGACGCTGGGCATAACTTTGACCTGGGGAGCCTGTTCTGGGCCTTTCACTGAATGGATTTGGATGAAAACTTCAGAGGGGTTTCAATTGGTGTGGTGTCCCGGTCGGGCCTCACAGCGGAGTGCAGCGGGCAGAACTTTGACCCAGGGAGCCTGATCTGGGCTTTTCACTGGATGGAATCAGACCACACCACATAATAAAACTGAAAAACGTGAAGATTTAAACCCAGGCAATGCCGGGTACTTCAGTTAGTCAATTAATATATTAATTCGATTGACAACTTATTTATATCTGAATGCAGAGGGAGGAAAATGGTACTCTTATAAAACACATGCATGATTTATTTTCTTATTAACTTTATTTTAAATAAACGTAAATGTACAAAAATACACTTTTTGAAATTAGAAGAAATTCTACTATTGTCACCTTGCCCTGTACTCCTGCATCACTGGAACATCAACAATCCTACAGTGTTCTTGTAACCTAGTTGTGTTCAACATACTTTATCCTTACATACAAAGCCCACCAGGCAGCATACCCCACACAACCACTCCCACCCTGGGATGTGGCCATCCGGTGTCAAGTCCCACTGCTGTTTTCAGCCATCCACTGCATAGATTACCACGGCAGATACTTCAGCAGCCTCACCACCGCCCACTTACCTGTAGGATATATTCTTTGAAAAATAAGCCACTGCTTATTTTGTTGCATTCTAATCCACACACCCTGAAGCACTCAAGACGCACACACTGAGGCTGATTCAATTCAGCGCGCTGTGAATATCCCCAGGAAGTTGGTGCTGGAGCTATTCAACTAAAGGATTTCTTCTTCTACCCTCCTGATGGTGTGAGGAAAAAGCTGACTAAGGTGCCAGCTGCGAGGCTGTTTGCCAGCTTAGCGTGGCGCTAACAGTCTTGCAGCCAACACTTTAGTTGGAGAGTGCTGGTTCTCGACACTAAACACCCAGGTTAAGAACCGGCATTCTGCAACGGAAGTTGTTATAGTCGGACTAAACCGCACACTGAATTGAATAGCTCCGGCACCAACTTCCCTGGGATATTCACAGCGCGCTGCATTAAATCGGCCCCACTTAGTCTAAGACCACAGGACTCAGAGGGGACATGTGCTAGTCCTTGAACTGCACGATTAAGGGTGCTTTTTACATGTTTAACCTTACTTCCCAGCAGACCACACACATTTGCTTTGGTTCCAGGCACTGTGTGCCAGTTGCACGCAGGATAACATAAGGGTATAGGGGACAGGCTGGTATAATGAGTTGGGAAAGCAAGATGGCACTGTATAATGGTATAAGCTACTGGACCATTGGAGTGGAAAAGTTGCCACTCCAGTGTCCTCAATTTTTCCAGTTACCCCAGTACCCACAACCCAGTACTGCGGGCAAGAGCCTCAGTGCTTTTCAGCATAAACAACACTTGTAGAACTAGACAATAGCAAGTTGGGGGGGTATCATATCACAGAGTCCACCACACACCCTCTTTTGCTTATTTACGAATCACCAAAATACAAGGGGATTGTCAGTGATGCAGATTTTAATCCAATGGAATTTAAAATAAAAAAATAAATTTAAAGGAGCCAGATTGTACATAACAGCCCTCTTAGCTTGCAGTAATAACCAGAGTTTTTATTTGCTTTGATCATAGAGTGAAAAAACCGCACCGATTGGTTATTAGCGGCTAAACCCCGGGTTACTGATACAGCTGCTCCTACAAGACAGTGTGTGGGGGAGGTTTTTTCAAGCACCAGCATACTATCGCAGTCATGGATATACTGGCATTTGTAACGCAGCATGAAGGTCAGGACTTGCTGGGACCAAAAGTGTTACAGAGGGAATTTTTTATTTTTTTTCATCTAAATCATAGATAATAAGATCAGCATTACAGAGAATAAATGGATCATAATGCTAACCACATTTGCTCCTCATGAAGAAACATCATAGACAAAAACTAATAATCTGATGTAAAAATAGAAGGAATATTTCCTAACAGAAGGATGATAATTCATAATAAGTAAACATTATGCAGCATAAACAATATATTTGAACAACTAATGTAACATTAAATGCACACAATTTAATATGCAAGACTAAAACATAATTGTGTGTTCTCTAAAGACATCAACTGTGCTGAACCATACTAAACAATGAAAATAATTACAACCCCTCCAGTCTTAAAAAAAAAAAGCAATGTAAAATAACCTGTATGTATTTGTTAAAGCCAGGGTTAAGTTGATGAATCCAACATATTATCTTAGAAGCTCTCTATTGCCACCCTTATGGACCAATTTTCTATGTCCTAGGACAGTGTTGGCTAACCTTGACACTCCAGCTGTTGTGGAACTATATATCCCAGCATGCCCTGCCACAGTTTTAGCATGCCCTAATAGCAAAACTGTAGCAGTGCATGCTGGGTTATGTAGTTCCATAACAGCTGGAGTGTCAAGGTTAGCCAACACTGTCCTAGGACATTAAAAATAAAAATAGACTAGACCTTTAAAATATGATTGTAAAATGACGTCGTTCACAGACATATTGCGTCGGCTGTGCTGCGCAGCCGATGGCCAATATATCTGCAGATATATCTGTCCATCGTGCTGTGTGTACGGGCAATCAGCCGACCACCCGTACACTTGCAGCAGAGGCCGCGGGGAGTGGGGCGCGACACGCCACCCGGCCAGCGGGACCCACGGCAGATATATCTGCAGATATATCTGTAAGGTGTGTACCCATCTTAAGTTACACCCACATTATATTAAAACAGAATAACATACCTAGTTTTGCAATTGGATACTTTTCTAATATTAAGGATCCTAATCGGTAGTGAATTTTGTTGTTGTTGCAGGCTTCATATGGCACACTGTGACCAACAACAGTAGCTTTTCAAGTGTGTTATATGTGAATTAATTCTCAACATTAGTAAATGTGTAGAATGAACATAAAAAGATTTGCTTAATTGGGCACAAATGTTGTACCCATAGTTCACTCTTTACTTGTATGTAATATTCATTAATAAACAAAAAAATAATTATGTTAATATAGAAAAAAGCGGAATAGAATCTAAACTTTATTTTCCAATTTAAATTTTGATTATATTGTATATGCTACAGCGGCGGATATGCCTTTATTATGTACAGTTGATGTATACAATTTTGCTTCCAAAAACCGCATTTTTCTCAAGAAAAATAAGGTAATATATGTGACTTATGTTGTGTAGTTTGCAGTTTGACAGAGGACCCAGCTCAGTACAAAATGTGCCTTACTATTATTCCAACTCTTTGAGAAGTGTACATGCTGGAGTACCATCTCTGTAAACGAATTGTACACATGATTTTAGTTCAAAAGAATACTAGATTGTTTACAAGTTGTGCATTCAAAATTCAAGGAAATAACTGTTGTGCACAGTGTTCAAATTATTTGTGTTGCGGCACAAAAGGAACTATTTCCTGTTTGAAACTATAGTGATCTGTGAAAAGGTGAAGGGGTAGGACTGTGCAACTATACATTCCGTTATTACCGCTTTTGTTTTGATTATTATGCTTTGGAGGTCTGTTATAATTTTTTATCAAATAAGAAAACAAAAATATTTTCCACTTCTATTGGGAAAAATATAAACGTTATCCTCTGAATAGTTATATCTTACGCAAGTAACCAACCGCATTAACATAATCTACTGCACAGCATTCTATTATCAAATGATTTTATTACACTCTGCTTATAATGTAATAGAAACTACCACCCTATTTGAGAGTAGTCATCATGGCTCTCGTGGGTCAGTTGGCAACTGACGCTCTATGAAATGATTAATGAAAGACTCATAGGAGGGCAATTTATTTGTGTTTTTGGGTGGTGATAATTAATGGGACCCCCCGGAGCAATTAAATTGATTGACATTAATTAGTCGCGCCAAAATGCACCAGGTTTAGCCGCGCAAAGCGGCTTAACCCATACAAACTAATGGGCGCAAAGCGAAAAGTGTGGTTTGGTGTCGACTTTCCACACATTTCTGCTCGCCACCTCTGGAGGGTGCAAGCAGAAATATGGGGGCCCGCTGTAATCGTGCCCGATCAGAACATCAATTAAATAGCTCAGTTGAGCGCCCATTAAGAACTGGCATGTAGAGAACAACTGAAGCCCCCCTTATTTTGTATTAAAATAAGTATTTTATTATGTGTTATTAGTCTGTCTTCAAAAAAAACAAAACAAAAACAACTGCATAGTAAATGAAATCATAAATAATAAATCAAACACAATTAACACAACGCGTTTCATATATTGACCCAGAATTTCCCTATAAAGCCAGATACTGAGAGCAACTGCCCTAACCAAACCTCTACTACATTCATCTGTTGTTAAATGAACTATACTTATCTTGTAATAAAACATAGGAACTCTAATTTCTTTATGAAATATTGTAAAATGATTTACTGAACTGGGTTGTCATAGAAATACAGAGTTGTATATCCAAGTTTACTCATTATGCCAGATAGATGCTAATTCTCTAGTCAAATGGAGTTACCCCCATCACTGGAATGAGCCTTCACACTGCAATCTAATTTAATGAAGAAATTACATGCAGACAAAACAGCATAAGCAGAAAGTCTCAAGCACAAAGTTTATATATAAAACTTGCAAAAGTTGTTTACGCCCTCAATAACATGATGCTCTCTCTCCCCATTCTGGTTTGTTACTGAACGGAGGAGAGAAGAGTAACTGCATAGAAATCATCAGTCTATGTGAATAGACGCTGATGCAGGGTCTATGGCCATCTCAGCAAGGCGGATGAAGACCAAAAGCGGTGGAAAAATATAATTTCCCCACTATCTGCTTTGGAAAGCCTGTCACATGCATTCTCTGCAGTTCACCTATAGAAAACGAAGCAGAGGATAGTTAATTACCTAAAAGCAGATCGCCTAATCTCCAAGTGCTGCCAGAGGGCCTTCCTAAAACATAAATGCCAAAATACACTACCGTCCAAAAGTTTGGGGTCACCCAGACTATTTCGTGTTTTACATGAAAACTGACTTTTATTCATCAAATGAGTTGCAAAATGAATAGAACATATAGTCAAGATATTGGCAAGGTTAGAAATAATGATTTTTATTTGAAATGATAATTTTGTCCTTCAAACTTTGCTTTCATCAAAGAATGCTCCTTTTGCAGCAATTACAGCATTGCAGACCTTTGGCATTCTAGCTGTTAATTTGTTGAGGTAATCTGAAGAAATTTCACCCCACGCTTCCTGAAGCACCTCCTACAAGTTGGATTGGCTTGATGGGCACTTCTTGCATACCATACGGTCAAGCTGCTCCCACAACAGCTCAATGGGGATGAGATCTGGTGACTGCGCTGGCCACTCCATTACAGACAGAATACCAGCTGCCTGCTTCTTCCCTAAATAGTTCTTGCATAATTTGGAGGTGCGCTTTGGGTAATTTTCCTGTTGGAGGTGGAAATTGGCTCCAATCAAGTGCTGTCCACAGGGTATGGCATGGCGTTGCAAAATGGAGCGATAGTCTTCCTTATTCAAAATCCCTTTTACATTGTACAAATCTCCCACTTTACCAGCACCAAAGCGGCCCCAGACCATCACATTACCTCCACCATGATTGAAAGATGGCGTCAGGCACTCTTCCAACATCTTTCCACTTGTTCTGCGTCTCACAAATGTTCTTCTGTGTGATCCAAACACCTCAAACTTCGATTCGTCTGTCCATAACACTATTTTCCAATCTTCCTCTGTCCATTGTCTGTGTTCTTTAGGCCATATTAATCTTTTCCTTTGATTCCTTGTCTTCTTGCACCGTGGCCTCCCACTTCTCTTTCTACTCTGGTTAGAGCCTGTTTGTGCTGTTCTTTGAAGGGAGTAGTACACACCATTGTCGGAAATGTTCCGTTTCTTGGCAAGTTCTCGAATGGAATAGCCTTAATTTCTAAAAATAAGAATAGACTGTCGAGTTTCACATGAAAGTTCTCTTTTTCTGGCCATTTAGAGAGTATAATCAAACCCACAAATGTGAAACCCACAAACACAGATACTCAACTAGCTCAAAGGAAGGCCAGTTTTATAGCTTCTCTAACGAGCAAACCCATTTTCAGCTGTGCTAACATAATTGAACAAGGGTTTTCAAATCATCCATTAGTCTTCCAACGCGCTTAGCAAACACAATGTACCATTAGAACACTGGAATGATGGTTGCTGGTAATGGGCCTCTATATACCTATGTAGATATTCCTTTAAAAACCAGACGTTTGCATCTAGTATAGTCAATTACCACATTAACAATGTATAGAGTGTATTTCAGATTAATTTAATGTTATCTTCTTTGAAAAAAAACAGTGCTTTTCTTTCAAAAATAAGGAAATTTCTAAGTGACCCCAAACTTTTGAACGGTAGTGTATATCAACAATTAAACTGAATGTTATGTAATGTCATTTAAGCAAAGGTCATTCATGATTTATTATATAGAACTCAAAGGATATCCTGGTTCTATAATTAACTACATTTAATGTAAATCTCACATGCACTCATAAAACAACATACTGTATGGAGCTTATTTACCAACATGGGGCCAGATGCAGAGGTGCACGCTATTCTGATGTTTTCGTTTGAGTCGCATGGCGCATGCGTCAAAGTCTATTACCGTACTCATTTGCAGTAAGTATTTATTTGCAGCGTGATTGACAGTCAGGGAGCATTTGGGGGTGGTAACGGGGAGTGTCTGCTAAAACCACAGGCAGGTCACATCCTGCGTCTGCGATCCCATATGCAGTAAACATGGCTCTGGCGTCTCAGTTCTCGCAGCCGTTCTGCTCGATCATAGAGTTACGCAGGTCTACCAATATCGAATAAACTGCGACCAATGCAGTGTCTTTGTAAACAGTTACTTGGATTTGCAAAGATGCTTCGGCTACGACATTTGCATATTTTTGCGCAGCAGCTGTGTACAGGATTGCAGCTGCGGTGGCATTAGCGTACAACACTGAATCATGCCCATGGTTCATACATTATAGAGGTTACGCACAGCAACCGGTCAGCTCCCAGTCTTCAGCAGTATAAGCATCAGTCTAAAGAAAGCTAACATCTGATTGGTTGATATTCATAACAGCACATGTTCCTATTGTCCAATTTTATTAAAGAGGCTGCTTTGTAAATAACACAAAGGAATATTACATTACCGTTTCCTCTCCAAAAAGCTCAGAGCCAGGGGCACCTTGTTGATACACAGCTATAATGTTCTAGATGCTTGTACACCAAAGTCATTAGGCAGGAAACAAGGAGCTAACTTAAAATGTATACAGTATAATGCTTTAAAAATATAAAACAAGCAGGGTGAATATGTAGTTTAATGTACACTAACGTATATTTAATAAATATTTCATATAAAGCATATATATTGAGTCTAACCAATAACAATCAGGGATTATCTTTCAGTAAACTACTCGATATTGTAAAAAAAGACTCACATCTCATTGGTTCTTATTGCTCACATGATTATTTTTGAAGCCTATATTACACAACTCAAAGCACAAAATTGATAATAAATGCTGTTTGTTAACTTATTATTAATTTTAAACCAGAATATCATGTGCATGAGGGTCAGAACTAGCCTCACACCCCTCCACTAACCAAAACAATTTATTTCCCCCACATTTAAATGATTGTGATGTTGCTGCAGCAGATTATACTTCTAAGCAGTACAGGAGAAAGCACAAAAAAATAAATAAATAAATTGCCCAACACCTAAACCTAACCTTCACCCCCACGGCTAATGCTAAGGACGCCCCGGACTTACCTCGTTCGGCTGTCATCCTTCTGCATTCTGGCGTCGAGATTCAGATAGGCGTCGGTATTTTGACGCCTATCAGAAGTCCCCTGTTGGGCTTCTCATGTCGGGATATAGACTGGTGGCATTTAGTCCGCTGGTCTATAAACTGCATCCCCTATCGGAAGGACATGTAGCTGTTTTTTCCTGGTTGATAAAGCCTAATATGTTGGATAATGGACAATTTGGGCAGACTTCACACTCTTTGTCCGCTAATTTTTCCACTGCCAGCCTAGGCTTAAAGGCCTAGCTATAATTTTGCAGGAGGCCCCCAGTTTCCAAATGTTTCTATTTAAAAAATAATAATAATTTATACACAAGGCTGCATGGGTTCCTAAATATCCAAGTGGCTCTACACAAATATGCCTCTGAGAGGCGAGTAATTTTTTGGGTATTTTTGAAGCACCCACCGCTTAGTAAAGCTAGTGCTTTATATACTTGTAACGGAGATGGTAGGATTGTATTTTTGGTCTAAAGTGAGATTTGTAGTGGGATTCAATTTAGTAAATTAGCAGGATGTTAAACAGCCAGAAAATTGACGCACTCTGACCAGGATTTTAAACCCACCGATTAATACATTTCCCCCTAAGTATGTATTGTGGATAGCAAATTTGATATATACATATGGGCATAAACATAATACAAACACTTATACATTAAAAAGTAAATTTACACATTATTTTGTTGAGTTATTCAATTCAGACTCCTAACAATGCCATGTTTGTTATTTTATATATTTTGCCATATGATTTGGGAAGCTTTTGTTTTTGTGGATTCTACCAGGTTGTAGGTTTTTCAAGTTATATAAAATAAAATAAAAACTTCATAAATCTGTTCAGCAGGAATGGATCTCAGCATTGCCCTTAGTAGCATAATTAGGTTAGTGTCACACTGTTGACAGTCTTGCTTGTAATCTCTTTGTAGCACACTTACAGCAACCAATGGAACGCTAGAGAACTGTTCAGGAAATATAAGGCAGAATTGCTGTGACATAACACACACTTATCTTATCAGTCAGTGTGAACACAGGAACCATAAACTGTACAGCTGAGTCTGCCACACTGACTCAATGCCAAAATATCTTTCATCTGGCCTGTGTTACCAGGAATCATACAGTACAGATGCATTTTTATATACTGTAACAATATAAATGTATCCACTCTTAATTATGTCATGTAAATTGATTTTCCATTTGTGATTGGTCATTTGCAATAATTATCCTTCGTATGGTGCCAGGTGAGGTCCGCAGTGCCCTACAAAAATACTAGGAACAAAACATGAAAGTAGTGACTTACGCTGGGTACACACTGAATGATACATCATTCAGTGCATCCGCTCATGTTTACACACAATATATCTTAACGTCATTCACAGATATATTGGGGCATATTCAATTGGGGGTGAGGTTTAGCGAGGAAAAAACCTTGCCAATCTGGGACACGATGCACTAGAAAAGTTAAGGATGCATGATAGAGCGTTTGTCACATTGGACACTTTTTACACCAAATCATGTGCAGGACTGCCGGGGAGCTGCCGGGGAGAGTTCAAGGGAAATCGTACACGATGTCGGATCGTGAGCACATCGCCAAGTGTCTAGGCACCTTTAAATGCCCGACCAGCTGTATTGTCTGGCCAGATATATTGAGCGGTCAGTTGGTAAGTGTGTATCCAGCATTTGGTCAGCAGGACAGTTGGTGGGCTAGGTGTGTACCCTACAGTACAAAATATTGCAGGACATGGCCAAGGTTTCTAAACTTTTCTGCATCAGAAGTCATAAAAACCATATAAGCACCAGGGTGGCAGAACAAAAAGGTTTGGTGCTGTTGTAGGCAGTGGGAGGGAGATGATAATATAGTGAGAGAAGGAAAAGCACATGAGGGAAGAGGGCCCTGCTCATGAGAGCTTACAATCTCAAGGGGAGTGGCAGACAAACAGGGGTGACACAGGGGAGAGAGCGCACGAGTAGCATGGAGCATTGGGTTAGGATGAAAGTTGAAAGACTTGATAAAGAAGTGGGTTTTGAGAGACCGTTTGATGTTTTGTAGAGAGGTGGAGATTCTGATAGGGAGAGGGAGAGTGTTCCAGTGGAAGGGAGCAGCATGGGCAAATCTTGGAGGCGGGAGTGTGAAGAGAGATAAGGTCAGAGATGTAAATAAGAGTGAATTTGGTGAAGGCTTTGTGTTACAAGTTTGAATTGGGTTCTGAAGGGGAAGGAAAGCCAATGTAGGGCTGCTTATAGAGAGGTTAGGGCAGTTCATTTGGAGAGGAAGATGAGCTGGGCAGCAGCACTGAGGACAGATTGGAGGGGTACGAGGTGGGAGACAGGGAGGCCAAATAAGAGGAGACATAAAGGTAGAGTAGAAGTAGGTCCAAGAACAGAACCTCGGGGTACACGTACTGGTAGGGAAAGTGGGGGAGAAGTAAAATCATGAGAGTAGACAAAGAACGGTCAGATAGGTAGGAGGACAGCCAGGAGAGAGCAGTATTATGCAGACTAAGGGAATAAAGGATTTGCAGGAGGAGATGGAGGTCCACAGTGTCAAGAGAAGAGAATGAATGACAAGGAGAATTAGCAGAGAGTAGTGGCGCTTGGATTTGACAGCAAGGAGGTCATTGCTGACTTTAGTGAGTTTTAAGTTGTCACTTGCAGGTGGAGGAGTGAGGGATTAGTGCAATAAAAAGATGATGGTCAAATAGTGAATTAATAATTCATAACCTGTCTGTTGTTGCAATTTGTATTTTATATGGTGTGAGCGTAAAGAAAATAAAGCAACGTTTGCAGCCCCTCAATCATGATGGTGAACAAAAGCTCTGTAAAACGCAGCATTTACAGCCGGTTACACTATTTAAAAAACAAAAGAGGCTTCAACAAGTTATTTATAAAACACTTACCCCAAGGAATTCCCCTTGTAAAGAACACGGTTAAACCTATATTTAGGCCATGCATTAAAAATGCTACATAGGCAACTGTCCAAATATATAGATATACTGTAGAGAAATTAGAGTATGGTAAGAATTGCTTATTTACTTATACTGAAAAGACTATGTACAGGACGTTGTTCCGTAAATAAAATAAACTATAGACTTTACAACCGTGCATTGCTACACTGAGGAATTATATAGACATGCACACATCAAGCCATAGCCAGAATTATTATTATTATTATTATTATTATTATTATAGCACAGAAAAAAAAATCACATTTGTGCATCATATAAAATGTTGTAACATATATACCTTAATAAATTATGCATACTATATTATGAATTTACTGTATGTTGCAGAAATAGGGTCACACAATCATGTCAGATAAAAGGGGTTTGTGTTTGCACGTAATGCACAGACAGTGGGTTTATGGTGGTAGGTAATAGACAGTGAGTTTATGGTGGCAGGTAATAGACAGTGGGTGTATGGTGGCAGGTAATAGACAGTGGGTGTATGGTGGCAGGTAATAGACAGTGGGTGTATGGTGGCAGGTAACAGACAGTGGGTGTATGGTGGCAGGTAACAGACAGTGGGTGTATGGTGGTAGGTAACAGACAGTGGGTGTATGGTGGTAGGTAATAGACAGTGGGTGTATGGTGGTAGGTAATAGACAGTGGGTTTATGGTGGTAGGTAATAGACAGTGGGTGTATGGTGGTAGGTAATTCACAGTCATTGGGTTTGTGTTTGCTTGTGTAATACCCAAGCAACGGGTTTATGTCTGCAGCTTATGCCCATGCAGTGGTGGTTTATGGCTCCAGCTAATGCCCATGCAGTGGTGGTTTATGGCTGCAGCTAATGCCCATGCAGTGGGGGGTTATGGCTGCAGCTAATGCCCATGCAGTGGGGGGTTATGGCTGCAGCTAATGCCCATGCAGTGGGGGGTTATGGCTGCAGCTAATGCCCATGCAGTGGGGGGTTATGGCTGCAGCTAATGCCCATGCAGTGGGGGGTTATGGCTGCAGCTAATGCCCATGCAGTGGGGGGTTATGGCTGCAGCTAATGCCCAGGCAGTGGGGGGTTATGGCTGCAGCTAATGCCCAGGCAGTGGGGGGTTATGGCTGCAGCTAATGCCCAGGCAGTGGGGGGTTATGGCTGCAGCTAATGCCCAGGCAGTGGGGGGTTATGGCTGCAGCTAATGCCCAGGCAGTGGGGGGTTATGGCTGCAGCTAATGCACAGGCAGTGGGGGTTTGTGGCTGCAGCTAATGCACAGGCAGTGGGGGTTTGTGGCTGCAGCTAATGCACAGGCAGTGGGGGTTTGTGGCTGCAGCTAATGCACAGGCAGTGGGGGTTTGTGGCTGCAGCTAATGCACAGGCAGTGGGGGTTTGTGGCTGCAGCTAATGCACAGGCAGTGGGGGTTTGTGGCTGCAGCTAAAGCACAGGCAGTGGGGGTTTGTGGCTGCAGCTAATGCACAGGCAGTGGGGGTTTGTGGCTGCAGCTAATGCACAGGCAGTGGGGGTTTGTGGCTGCAGCTAATGCACAGGCAGTGGGGGTTTGTGGCTGCAGCTATTGCACAGGCACTGGGGGTTTGTGGCTGCAGCTATTGCACAGGCACTGGGGGTTTGTGGCTGCAGCTAATGCACAGGCAGTGGCTGCAAGTAAAGTACAGGCAGTGGGGACTATGAGTGCAGGTAATGCACGAGCAGTGGGATTCTGGCTGTAGGCAATACAGATGCAGTAGTGTTATGGCTGTAGGTAATGCACAGAAACTGGAGGAGGGCAACTTCAGTTGTTGTAGAACTACTAATTCCTGCTGCATGCTCAAACCCAAAATGACCAGTTCCATTATGTAGAAAATGCTTTGCTCCTGTACTCCCTTCTTAAGTTATGGTTGCAGTCACTTGTGGTGAAACACCTTTCTGGTGATGGAAATCATAAATGAGATGGGAAGTCCAGGAGCAGAACATTTTATACCTGACGGGGCGGGTCATGTTGCAGGGTAGGCATGCTGCAACTTGTAGTTCCACAAGAGTTGCAAACCACGTTGCCCACTTCTGCATTCCTGCCTGTCCTGCAGGAAAGCTGTGTAATGATGTATGTGCAGCGCTCACCTGGATGCAGGCGCTCTGTCAATACAGATGTCGGTGCAGCACCAGCCGTCGTCACTGGGAATAACGGAGACCGAGCTGTCAACTGCTCACGCAGGGTAAGAGACGGATCTCATAGCCACCACGCCGAAAAAATCACACGGTGCACGTAACCACCCGTGGAATTAGACGGAGCACCTAGCCACCACTCCGGCGAATCAGACGGACCACATAGCCACTAAGCCAGCCCAGCAGGGAGTGTCAGCTGCGCAAACACAGTGAGGGAGCCCAGGCAGGTGAGTGTGCGCCGCCAGCTGACATCTCACTGCTGCTGCACTTCCGCGTCCGCCGCCACCTGACTGACGGCCAATCAGGGAGAAGAAGCCATGTCCAGCTACAGAAGTCAACGATCACACGATACCGGCAGCAGCCAGAAGAGGGCAGCAATACAAACATATTACAGCTCCTCCGCTCAGTCCGCTGTACAGGGGGGAGCTCAGTCTCACCAATGTGTAATGTGGAGAGAAGTGTTGTTTGGAAATGCTGCACTTTCAACGAGGCTGAAGTTGGCTTCTTATTCGGCCAGCTTCTTATTCATTTCTTATTCGCTTCTTATTCATTTCTTATTCACTTCTTATTCATTTTCCAGCTTCTTATTCAGAAAATGTTACATTAAAATATTTAAATAAAGTTATATCACTAAACTAACACTATGTAAACAAAGAATTATGGGCCTGATTCAGACCCACTCGCAAGCGGCTGTCCGCTCGCAAGTGGGTCGATGTTCTGCACTGAGCATGCGCATGACGGAGGGAGCTCCGTCGTGCACATGCGCCAGACGCGACGAGCGAAGGAAAGTCCTTCGCTCGTTGTGTCTGATCAAAGGGGGCGTGCTGTCGATGTTGATTGAGAGCACGCCCCCTTTGGTGGGCGTGCCGGGGGCATGCCTCCCTGACGGGGGCGTTCCCATGGGAACGTCTCCCGTCAGAAGCCGGCCCACTGACATCACTAGTGATGTCAGTGGGAGTGATTTTGGCTCTGATAGAGCCAAAATCACTCCGGAGCTTGCGGTTGAAAACCTCAACCGCAGGCTCCGGCTCGCAGTTTCGATGGTCACGACCATCGCGGCCATCAAACTGCACGCTCGTATAGGCTGTGGGTGGTGACCCACAGCTATACGAGCGTCCTGGAGGACGCTCCGTTTATATGGAGGGCGGCCCTCATTCAGAGCGTGCGCTCTGCTCAGAGCGTACGGCTCTGAATGAGGGCCAATGTCCCTTACACAGTCTACAATTATTATTTTCCTGGCACAATAAGGATTTGGGCATGAAAAGGGCAGTAAAGCGGGCACAGGCACTATATTTTGTCATTTTGAATAAGAAGCTGTAGTTGTGCAGGGGTTAACTAGCTTCGGTCATCAAATGTTACACTTGAAACCCACAGAGGGTGGTATGGTACATATGACCCACTTGTCATTTGTCTTGACCAACAAGGATTTTGGCATGAATAGGGCAGTAAACGGGCACAGGCTCCAGAATTTGTAATTTTGAATAAGAAGCTGTAGTTGTGCAGGGGTTAACTAGCTTCGGTCATCAAATGTTACACTTGAAACCCACAGAGGGTGGTCTGGTACATATGACCCACTTGTCATTTGTCTTGACCAACAAGGATTTTGGCATGAATAGGGCAGTAAACAGGCGCAGGCTCCAGAATTTGTAATTTTGAATAAGAAGCTGTAGTTGTGCAGGGGTTAACTAGCTTCGGTCATCAAATGTTACACTTGAAACCCACAGAGGGTGGCCTGGTACATATGACCCACTTGTCATTTGCCTTGACCAACAAGAATTTTGGCATGAATAGGGCAGTAAACGGGCACAGGCTCCAGAATTTGTAATTTTGAATAAGAAGCTGTAGTTGTGCAGGGGTTAACTAGCTTCAGTAATCAAATGTTACACTTGAAACCCACAGAGGGTGGTCTGGTACATATCACCCACTTGTCATTTGCCTTGACCAACAAGGATTTTGGCATGAATAGGGCAGTAAAGCGGGCACAGGCACCAGATTATCTCATTTTGAATAAGAAGCTGTAGTTGTGCAGGGGTTAACTAGCTTCGGTCATCAAATGTTACACTTGAAACCCACAGAGGGTGGTCTGGTACATATGACCCACTTGTCATTTGCCTTGACCAACAAGGATTTTGGCATGAATAGGTCAGTAAACGGGCACAGGCTCCAGAATTTGTAATTTTGAATAAGAAGCTGTAGTTGTGCAGGGGTTAACTAGCTTCGGTCATCAAATGTTACACATGAAATCCACAGAGGGTGGTCTGGTACATATGACCCACTTGTCATTTGCCTTGACCAACAAGGATTTTGGCATGAATAGGGCAGTAAACGGGCACAGGCTCCAGAATTTGTAATTTTGAATAAGAAGCTGTAGTTGTGCAGGGGTTAATTAGCTTCGGTCATCAAATGTTACACTTGAAACCCACAGAGGGTGGGCTGGTACATATGACCCACTTGTTATTTGCCTTGACCAACAAGGATTTTGGCATGAATAGGGCAGTAAAGCGGGCACAGGCTCCAGAATTTGTAATTTTGAATAAGAAGCTGTAGTTGTGCAGGGGTTAACTAGCTTCGGTCATCAAATGTTACACTTGAAACCCACAGAGGGTGGTCTGGTACATATGACCCACTAGTCATTTGTCTTAACCAACAAGGATTTTGGCATGAATAGGGCAGTCAACGGGCACAGGCTCCAGAATTTGTAATTTTGAATAAGAAGCTGTAGTTGTGCAGGGGTTAACTAGCTTCGGTCATCAAATGTTACACTTGAAACCCACAGAGGGTGGTATGGTACATATGACCCACTTGTCATTTGTCTTGACCAGCAAGGATTTTGGCATAAATAGGGCAGTAATGTGGGCACATGCACCAGATTTCTTAATTTTGAATAATTACCTGTAGTTTTTCAAGGGTTAAATAGCTTTGGTCAACAAATTTGACAATTGGGGTCTTTCCCTAAATTAGTAAAAACCCCACACCTCTGAGCATGGTCTGGTATTGGAATACAGGAAAAAAAATCTGCGTGGGGTTCACCTTTTATACCGATAACCAGCACTAGGCTGGTTGTAGGGAGGAGGGGGCAACACTATAGCAGGGAGACACACAGCGTGGTGTCCTCCTGCCATCACATTATCCAGCACTAGGCTGGTTATAGGGAGAAAGGGGTAACACTATAGCAGGGAGACACACTTACCCTGGTGTCCTCCTGCCATCACATTATCCAGCACTAGGCTGGTTATAGGGAGGAATGGGGTAACACTATAGTAGGGAGACACACTTAGCGTGGTGTCCTCCTGCCATCACATTATCCAGCACTAGGCTGGTTATAGGGAGGAGGGGGTAACACTATAGCAGGGAGACACACTTAGCCTGGTGTCCTCCTGCCATCACATTATCCAGCACTAGGCTGGTGATAGTGAGAAAGGGGTAACACTATAGCAGGGAGACACACTTAGCCTGGTGTCCTCCTGCCATCACATTATCCAGTACTAGGCTGGTTATAGAGAGGAAGGGGGTAACACTATAGTAGGGAGACACACTTAGCGTGGTGTCCTCCTGCCTTCACATTATCCAGCACTAGGCTGGTTATAGGGAGGAGGGGGTAACACTATAGCAGGCAGACACACTTAGCCTGGTGTCCTCCTGCCATCACATTATCCAGTGCTAGGCTGGTTATAGGGAGGAAGGGGGTAACACTATAGCAGGGAGACACACTTAGCCTGGTGTCCTCCTGCCATCACATTAACCAGCCCCATACTATTCAGCACGTTTCTGGAATCTCTCGGAAAGCTGGTACACCAGCAGTGGCGTAATAAGGGGGTGCGTGTGGGGCACCTTGCCCTTGGCACCATCTGACAGGCCCGGCAGAGGGGGGAGCTGATGTCCAGGGCGATGTCCAGTGCTCAGTGGCGTAACTAGGGCAGGGCCGCCGCGGCCGGTGACGCCCCCGCACCGCCGGCCACGGTACTTGCCCATCCTGGTTAAACAGTGTAGTGCCGACCACAGTGAGGAGCTCATTCAGAGTCGGCCGCTCGCAAAGCTGTGGGTGACCATCCACAGCTTGTGCGAGCGGGCTGGAGACAGTCATAATTATCGCGACCATCGGGCTTGCGACAAGACCCTGGGGTAGGGTCTAGCTGCCGCAAGCCCGAGTGTACTTCCTGCTCTAATAGAGCAGGAAGTCCACTACTGACATCACTAGTGATGTCAGTAACCCCTCCTAAAAACGCCAGACGTTCCTAAGGGAACGTATGCGTTTGTCCGTCCACAAAAAGGGGTGAGCTGTCAATCAACATCGACAGCCGTCCCGTCTTGTTATGAGCCCCATAGCAACTGACCTTCAGTTGCTCAGCTGGTCTCGCACATGCACCTGCTGGACGCGGCGCATACGCAAACATCGAGCCGCTTGCGAGCGCTGTGCACTCACGAGTGGCTCTGAGTGAGCTCCTGAGTGCGGTCAGCATTTACTCAGGACTGGCGCTAGGCTACCCTGCGCCCAGCACTGTCCTGTGCTGCACAGCCGCGCCCCTTCTCTCCCCCTGAGCGCTTACCTAATAGCTCCAAGCGAAGGGTGGGAGGCGGGCTCAGGATAGCCCATAGAGCCGCCAGTGCATTTACAGCAGCCATTGAGAGTCAGACAGACTCTCATTGTCTGCTGCTGCGCCCACTGCAAGAGCTGGAGCTCACTCATGAGCTCCACCTTCCAGCTCCTGTAGTGGGTTATGGGAGAGATGTCATGACGTCTCTCTCATAATGCAGAGTGCGCCAGCCCGGGAGGACTGCGGTGGTGCGGACGGCGGCGTGAGCAGGAGCGGGGATTCAAGTTAGTTTTTTTTTTTTTTTTTACTTGTGTGTTTGTCTAATGGGGGTACTGCATCAGGGGGGGAGGTGACCTCTACTAGGGACTACTACTAATGTATGGAGGTAACTACTATTGGGGACACTGCATCGGGGGGACTCTACTGGGGACTACTACTGGATAGGGGGATCACTACTGGGGGCCTGCATAAGTGGGACCACTACTGTGATCTGCATAAGGGGGACCACTACTGGGGGCACCGTATAAGGGGAACTAATGGCGGGCTGCATAAGAAGGACTACGACAGGGGGAACTGTGTAAGGGGCACTGCATATGGGGGATCACTACTGGGGGCACCGTATAAGGGGAACTAATGGGTGACTGCATAAGGGGGACCACTACTAGGGGTACTGTATAAGGGGCACTACTAAGGGCCTGCATAAGAGGGATCACTACTGGGGACATTGTATACTAGGGGTACTGTATAAGGGGTACTACTGGAGGCCTGCATAAGAGTGACCACTACTGGGGGCACTGCATAGGGGGGACTGTATAAGGGGCACTGCATTAAGGTGCATATGGAATGGAAAGGAATGTTCAGAGTGACGAGATAGGGATGTGTGTCATGTTGACACTCCCCATTTTTAAGTGTCCACACACATTTTTTGTCACGCGCACATAGGGGGGGTCCATTTTTAAACTTGTCCTGGGCTCCATATACCCTAGTTAAGCCGCTGCCAGTGCTGTGACCAAATGCTTGATCCCAGCACCTTAGTCCTGCAGTCCGGTGAGATGTATCCCCAGCAGGTCACATAAGTGTCCGATGCTGGGACAGTATGTCTGTTTTCAGTGCCGGTCAAGGCCCAGCAGCGGCTGACATGTGGCGCCAGCTAATAGCTTAGTGCAGCTCATTGACCGCAGGCCATTGAAGAGGGGTGACAATTTGAATTTGAGCCAATCACAGTGGTGACAATTTTGACAATCTGAGCCAATCACGGCGTGCACCGACAGCCAATAGAAATCGGCCACAGTGAGCCATTCGTTGTAAGCCGCATCATGGCTGGCTACGCCTGTGGCGTCTAGCGTGAGATGTCTCTGGGAGGAAGAGTCAATTTGGCGGAAATGGGTGAAGAACTCCAGCGGCCGTGGAAGAGTCCAGAAGACACCGGGCTCAAAAGAGAAGAGCTCCAGCGTCTGCAGAAGACGCCAGGAGACACCGGGCTCAACAGAGAAGAGCTCTGGCAGCGCCGCTACTGGCCAGAATGGGCCAGCGACAGAAGAATGCGGCTGAGGACCGGAGAGTACTGCAGTGGTTGGGAAGTAAAAGAGCGAATGAAGATCCTCACTGCATCCTCTCCCACCCGACAGGTAGACCCTCTTTGAGGCCTTACCATCATTAACCCCTCCCTAGACCATCAGATTGTTAGGCAGTAGGCACGTAGGGGTCATGAGGCCTTATGCCTGTGGCACAAATAGGCGGGCATTAGGCCCATGCTCCTAAGGCTATAATTGACCCTGGGCAATAGGCCCTGGTCACATAAATAAGCGAGGTGCCAACTTCTCATCTTGCCCTGGGAGCCAAACACCATGGTTCTGCCCCTGGACCTTGGTCACTGCTACCAGTGTGAAGACTGCTGTGGCAGTGGGAGTTTGCCAGCTCAAGGTGAAGACTACAGGAAGCACTGAGATCATGGGAGTCGACCCACCTCGGGTGAAGAACACATAGTAATTGTGGATGAACTAGGCTTAGTTCAGCCAAAGACTACTGGACTGGTAAATCTAATTGCATTGTATTTTCATTCAATTGCATGCTATTTTAATTGCCAGGCATTAGGCCCATGGCCACTGTGGGCGTTAATCCCTAATCAGCAGGGACAGGCTTTGTTAGGCGGACAATAAGCCTGAGCCAGAGAGGGCACTAGTCCCACAAGGTATAAGGGGCATTAGGCCCTATAGGATTAATTTGGGATCCACATCATTAACCCATTGTTAGGTGGGCAATAGGCCCTACATGCTGTCATTGATCCCCTAGAAGGCAGGCACTAGGCCTGAGGCAGCAGACGATGATTAAGCCCTGTAGTACTGTTGTTCTGATTTGATAAGAATGTATTGAGGTTTGTAACATTGTTACCTCGTCATCTCAGCTACTACAATCAGGCCTCCATTAAAAGGTAGGCTGTAGTAAGGTACCTGTTTGTGATTATTGTAATGTTTTGTAACTGCATTATTCCCTTGTCCTGTAACAATTATTGCATTATTGGTGTAGATGCATTGTTGGGGAGCATATGGGTAGCATGGTGATATGGAGTGCACTACATCCACCCTGTATTACTATTGGCAGGGTGCTGATGTATATATGAGTAGTCAACTTGGTGTGTGTGGTCAGAGGCATCACCTACCTTAGTGTCACTTGGTGTGGATGCTCTGAGTCTACCTGCACGCCATAGGCGTGCGCTCCTGGAAGGGGCGTGGCTTCACAGGAAGGGGAGTGACCTCGCCCGTGAAGCGTCACCCTTTATGTGAGCCGATCTTGGGTGCTTTACCGCCTCCCGTTCTCGTCACACAGTGGGCTTCCCCAGTGCTCCTGCAGCTGTTGGGGCAGCCCACAATCTCTCCCTGCCTCTCTCCGCGTCCTGGCATCACGGTGACACCATCCGATGGGGTGACACCAAAATAGCAGAGCAGCTCTGCTATTTTGGTGTCAAACCCTTCGGATGGTGTCACCCAGTGCGGCCCGCCCCCAGTGGCGGTTCTAGGGGCGGGCTAACATGGCAGTCGCCCAGAGCACCGGCCCCTAGAGGGCACCACTGATTCCCCAGGAGGGCAAAAATAAAAATCCCATAAGAAAAAAACAAAAAACCCAGCGCCAGTCCCCCCAGCGTTGATATTTGTTATCAGCGGGCACCCGGCTCCCTCTCTGCAGCGGCAGTCGAAGCTCACTCCAGAGCTCTGGCTCCCGCATAGAGCACTATGGGAGGAACGTCCTGATGTCATGAAATCTCTCCCATAGAACCGTGGAACCGGAGCTCACTCCTGAGCTCCGGCTCCAGCAGAGAGCACTATGGGAGGGACGTCATGACATCTCTCCCATAGATCCGTGGTGGAGCCGCGGTCGGACCAGACGGCAGCGGATGCAGGAGCGGGGCCTAAGGTAAGTATTATGTTTGTATTTTTTATTTTTCTTATTCAAAATGAGATAATCTGGAGCCTGTGCCCGTTTACTGCCCTATTCATGCCAAAATCCTTGTTGGTCAAGGCAAATGACAAGTGGGTGATATGTACCAGACCACCCTCTGTGGGTTTCAAGTGTAACATTTGATGACCGAAGCTAGTTAACCCCTGCACAACTACAGCTTCTTATTCAAAATTACAAATTCTGGAGCCTGTGCCCGTTTACTGACCTATTCATGCCAAAATCCTTGTTGGTTAAGACAAATGACAAGTGGGTCATATGTACCAGACCACCCTCTGTGGGTTTCAAGTGTAACATTTGATGACCGAAGCTAGTTAACCCCTGCACAACTACAGCTTCTTATTCAAAATGAGATAATCTGGTGCCTGTGCCCGCTTTACTGCCCTATTCATGCTAAAATCCTTGTTGGTCAAGGCAAATGACAAGTGGGTCATATGTTCCAGACCACCCTCTGTGGGTTTCAAGTGTAACATTTGATGACTGAAGCTAGTTAACCCCTGCACAGCTACAGCTTCTTATTCAAAATGACAAATTATGGAGGATGTGCCCGCTTTACTGCCCTATTCATGCCAAAATCCTTGTTGGTCAAGGCAAATGACAAGTGGGTCATATGTACCAGACCACCCTCTGTGGGTTTCAAGTAGGGATGTGCAGGCTCGGATAGGTTCGAGTTTGCACGTTGAGTTCGGATTTTTCCCTCCAAAAAAACGGAACTCAGAAAGAGGCTAAACGTCATCTTACATGGACGAACATCATCATTCATGGACTTTTGTCCAGGAATGATGATGTTCGTCCATGTAAGATGACGTTTAGCCTCTTTCTGAGTTCCGTTTTTTTGGAGGGAAAAATCCGAACTCAACGTGCAAACTCGAACCTATCCGAGCCTGCACATCCCTAGTTTCAAGTGTAACATTTGATGACCGAAGCTAGTTAACCCCTGCACAACTACAGCTTCTTATTCAAAATGACAAAAGTGTGGTGCCTGTGCCCGCTTTACTGCCCTATTCATGCCAAAATCCTTATTGTGCCAGGAAAATAATAATTGTAGACTGTGTGAGGGACACAATTCTTTGTTTACATAGTGTTAGTTTAGTGATATAACTTTATTTAAATGTTTTAATGTAACATTTTCTGAATAAGAAGCTGGAGCTTGAATAAGAAGTGAATAAGAAATGAACAAGAAGTGAATAAGAAATGAATAAGAAGCCAACTTCAGCCTCGTGCACTTTCACCAGATTGCATTCGGAAAAATATTTCTGGTCTTACTTTTATTGTTTATTTGCCACTTTGATGTTGTGTCAACCAGGTGTTACAAGAGTACACTGGTGCGCCTATAGTATGGCTTTAATATTGTGATTCAGTATCTGTACACACTAGATGATAAATACATATTGGTATATTTACTAATGTGAGTTTTTAGAAGTGGAGATATTGCCCATAGCAAACAATCAGATTCTAGCTATTATCTTCTAGAAGGTGCTAGTTAAATGTTAAATAGAATCTGGTTGCTATGGGGAACATCTCCACTTCTAAAAACTCTCCTCTCACTTTAGTAACCTCACAGCCATTCGCATGGATCTGGTCTATACTCTATTTGCCACAACTGTTGAGACAATATGGGAAGATGTATTAAGTTTTGTAAAGTTATAAATTAGAGAGTGATAAACTACCAGCCAATCAGCTCCTAACTGTCCTTTTTCAAACAGCCTGTAACATGACAGTTAGGAGCTGAGTGGCTAGTACTTTATCACTTTCGAATTTATCACTTTCCTGAGCTCAGTACATCTCCCGTTAAAATGACATGGTAGAATTGTATTCATGCTTTGAGCCGTATTCAATTTGAGCGGACCCGCGATACTTTTCCACCTCCCAGACTTTTCGCCTACATCGCGTGTTTTGTAGGCGGAAAAGTATCGTGCGCGTGCCCGCGTATCGCCATATTCAATTTCAAAGTATGCGAAAGCGGGACCCGGCGAAATTTGAACAAGCGGAAAGTACTGTCAGATTTGGGGAAATCAGCCTGACACCCCCCAAAAGATGCTCTGACATGGGGGTTAGCTATGGTACCCCCTGATTTGGCTTGCTGAAGGTATTTGGTGTTATTAAACGGGCTCAATAGCTGCTAAATAGCATTTTTGTATAAGTGGTGCAGAATAGTATTCTGGAGATTTTTGCAGAAAATAACTGATCCCAGCAAATTTGGGGTATTTGAAACTGGGGGCCAGCATATTTTAAAGTTGCTAAAGTTAAGTTTGAAAAATCCACCTGCCGCAAGCACCTGCAATGAAAAAAACACCTGGGGCATGCTCGGGGTCAAGTTCGCTATTTTTTAACTTTGTCCCTCAACTTTTTTTTTTTTTTTTTAAATTTTTACACAGTTTACCTTTGGGGGACTGTCTGAAGGCTGCACGGTGGTTCCTGCAACGTTGCACCCCAAAACCCCAATTCTGCTGAGCGCTCGCAAGCGGGTCGATGGTGCTCTAGTGCGCATGCGCACGATGGAGGGAGCTCCGTGCGCATGCGTGAGACCCGCATGGCGACGGCCAAGCCGTCGCTATGGGTCTCGCACCAAAGGGGGCGTGCTGTCGATGGTGAGTGACAGCACGCCCCCTTTGGTGGGCGTGCCGGGGCGTTGCTGCCCAGACGGAGGCCATGGGAACGCCTACCGTCTGGGGCCAGCCCCACTGACATCACTAGTGATGTCAGTGGGAGTGCTTTTGGCTCTGATAGAGCCAAAAGCACTCCTGGGCTTGCGGCAGCGAGACCCTACCGCCTTGACCATCGCGACCATCTTTTTGGCCGCTCGCATAAGCTGTGGGTGGTCACCCACAGCTATGCGAGCAGCCAGGAGGCCGCTCCAATTTTAGGTAGGAGGGTCCTGATTCAGAGCGAGCGCTCTTGTCAGAGCGTCCAGCTCTGAATCAGGCCCAGTGTTTTTATTTTTAGAGCACTGAGTCAAAGGTGTATTAATGCCTGAGGGGGCCTGTGTGCAGCAGGCTCCCTCTTCTGAACAGTGGGGGTCATTCAGACCCGCTCGTGAGCGCAGGACGCTCGCAAGCGGGTCGATGTTCCCCACTGCACATGCGCACGACGGAGGGAGCTCCGTCGTGCGCATGCGCGAGACCCGGCGAGCGCCGGGGTCACCATCGCTCCGGGTCTCGCACCAAAGGGGGCGTGCTGTCGATGTTGATTGAACGCCTACCGTCTCAAGCCAGCCCCACTGACATCACTAGTGATGTCAGTGGGAGTGATTTTGGCTCTGATAGAGCCAAAATCACTCCAAGGCTTGCGGCAGCGAGACCCTACTGCAGGGTCTCCGTCGCAAGCCCGATGGTCGTGATGGTCAAGACCATCGCAACCACCATCATGGACGCCCGCTATAGCTGTGGGTGGTAACCCACAGCTATGCGAGCGTCCATGAGGACGCTCCAAAAAAAGGTAGGAGGGCCCTGATTCAGAGCGACCACTCTGGTCAGAGCGTTCAGCTCTGAATCAGGTCCAGTGGCCCCAGTCCCACATCTTACCTTGCACCTGTAACCTGGTTCTTCCAGCTCCACAATGCTATCTTCCCAGTGATATTCGGGAAAACAGGTGAGTGATACAGTGCCAGAGTCTTTGCTTTCACTGAGCAATCTTCCCAAAAATGTCACTAGGTAGATAGCACTGCTGAGGAGGAGGGACCCGCTTACTGGAACAAGGTGAGTATACTCTTGGTACAAGATGTGCGGTGTGGGGCACCCATTATAAATATGCCTATGCAGCGGTTGACCAAATTATTATGACCACTACTAAATTGTATGCAAAGTAGCTATGCTACAGATAATGCTGACATAAGATGTCTGAATCTGTATAAGAATGTAAAGCCGAAGCTATGCAGAGACTAATAAAATGTATCACTAACAACGCATTCTGACGTGCGCAGAAGGACTCCTGGGTCATAAACCCAGAAGTCCTTCTATCGCAAAGAACAGCTCTTACCGGGATAGATGTCCTTTACAATTATAATCGTATTTCTAGGTACATACCGGCGTTGCTAACGTATGTACCCAATAAGTGGAAGGATGTATCGCATTCACGATGCAATGCTTAGTACAGTCATGGCCAAACGTTCTGAGAATGACATAAATATTGGTTTTCACAAAGTTTGCTGCTTCAGTGTTTTTAGACCTTTTTGTCAGATGTTACTATGGTATACTGAAGTAAAATTACAAGCATTTCATAAATGTCAAAGGCTTTTATTGACAGTTATATTAAGTGTATGCAAAGAGTCAATATTTGCAGTATTGATCCTTCTTTTTCAAGACCTCTGCAATTCGCCCTGGCATACTGTCAATCAATGTCTGGGCCACATACTGACTGATGGCAGCCCATTCTTGCCTAATGAATGCTTGGCGTTTGTCAGAATTTGTGGGTTTTTGTTTGTCCAGCTGCCTCTTGAGGATTAACCACAAGTTCTAATATCAAAAGAAGACAGACAGAAAAACCATTTTTGGGGCACTCCTTAGTACATACGTAATTAAAACTTCATTTTTATTCCTAAAGGTGCATACACACACAACGATGTAAGTAATGAATGATTTTCGTTCAGTTTTTCCCTTGAAAAAGTGAACGAAAATCGTTTTGCAAAGTAGTTGGTTTTACTTTACATAATAAACGATTTTCTGTGTTGAAGGAAAAATGTTGCGACTTCTATTGAAAATCGTTCAGTTGGCCAGTCTGACTGAACTACAAACTACAATCGACAAACGTGAACGTGCATGAACGATAATCGTTCATCGTTTTACACTGAACAATTTTTTCAATGATAACGACATCGTTATAGTTAAATCGTTCAAAAAATCGTGTGTGTACGCACCTTAAATGTTTAATAAGGTCAAAACAACAGATATAATAATCTAAAATGTAATTCAATTATTTCCTTATCTATCAAAGTCATAAGACTGAAACAAAATAATTTGCTGAGTTATTAGTTAATTCTATTCTATAGTTGGTACAATTACTATGCCATGTGAAAATATAAAGTGATTAATTACAACCGATTAAACCTAATATGCAGTCACTGACAATGAATTCCAATTTCATTAGTTTACAATATATCAGTGGTTCTCAAACTCGGTCCTCAGGACCCCACACAGGTCAAGTTTTCCAGGTCACCCAGCAGGTGCACAGGTGTATTCATTACTCACTGACATATTTTAAAAGGTCCACAGGTAGTCGTAATTATTTTCACTAGCGATTCTGTGAAGAGACATGGAAAACATGCACTATGTGGGGTCCTGAGGACCGAGTTTGAGAACCTGTGCAACATATATATCATAGCTTGAACATTTATAAATTTTGTGATGTATATTATTCATTAGTGTAAAATGAGTATCAAAATTCCCTTTGTAAAGCTGTTTAAATACTGAACTCTCTTAAACAAATCTGTCTTGTCAAAATTATCACTGCAAGCATATAAGCCAGGGGCTCCCAACCATGGTCCTCAAGACACACAAACAGTCCGGGTTTTAAGGATACTATACTTGAGCACATGTCTCCTAATTAGTACCTCAGTTATTTTGATTTAACCATCTGTGCTCAATCATGGATATCATTAAAACCTGGACTGTCAGTGTGCCTTGTGGACCGAGGTTGGGAAACACTGATATAAGCAAATAGAAATATCAAATGACATTAGTAGAATCTACTGTTCTAGAGATAAACATACAAAAAGATTTTCAGAGTAGATATGAAACTCTGTAGATCAACAGTTGCTTGCAAATGTATCATAAATTCATGCAAGCATGTCTCAAGTTCACAGTATGATACAGAGTATACAGTCCGATTGCAAGCATGTCTCAAATTGCAACATAATACCAATTAGATGTTTTTGAACTGGTATAAACAGAATACCAGAGCTTATTTCTTATGATCTTTATACACAAGCAAAACTAGACACATATATCAACAAAAATATAGGTAAGAAAACCCTAGTTGCGGCTTAAATTGGGGAAACAGAATCCAAAATGGCATATTAACCCCTCCTGTGCAGTCAAGACAATACAAATAAAGGCCCTGATTCAGAGCCGGACGCTCTGACAGAGCGCTCGCTCTGAATCAGGGCTGTCCTTCTTGATTTTTAGAGCGGTCTCCCGGCCGCTCGTATAGCTGTGGGTGACGACCCACAGCTATAGCGAGCGGCCAGGAAGATGGTCGCGATGGTCAAGACTATCACGACCATCGGGCTTACGAGACCCTTGTGGTAGGGTCTCGTGGCCGAAAGCACTCCCACTGACATCACTTGTGATGTCAGTGGGGCCGGCCCCAGACGGTAGGCATTCCCATGGGAACGCCTCCGTCTGGGCAGCCATGCCCCCGGCACGCCCACCAAAGGGGGCGTGCTGTCACTCAACATTGACAGTACGCCCCCTTTGGTACGAGACCCGGAGCGACGGTTTGCCCGTCGCTATCCGGGTCTCACGCATGCGCACGACGGAGCCGACGGAGCCAACATCGACCCACTTGCGAGCGCCCAGCGCTCGTGAGGGGGTCTGAATCAATCCCAAAGTCTCTATGTGCCAGCACTTATGAAAGCAAAAATGTTTAACATACAGTATAATAGATAGTATCGTCTTTCTCAGCTTTCAAATTTAAAACAGGTAAGTATGTATTCCTCCATATACAATGCCACTCCAGCACTATTAATATATCATAAACCCATAGTATCCAGATAAATATTGTGGAAGAATCACTGGTGTATGTCACCTATATTGACACAGGACGAGAAAAACCCTCACTTCTGCTGCCCTGCTGATTGTACATACATTGATCAACAGTAAAGCATCCTGAGACCGTTCATGTGTGGGTTACTTCTCAGCCAAGGGAGGGGGCTCACTCACAATTGTGCCTAAGAACACAGCCATGAATAAAGAATGGTACCAAAACATCCTCCAAGAGCAACTTCTCCCAACCATCCAAGAACAGTTTGGTGACGAACAATGCCTTATCCAGCATGATGGAGAACCTTGTCATAAAGCAAAAGTAATAACTAATACCCCTTTTACACCAGAGCTAAAACCCGGGTTATTGCAGGGTTAACCCGGGTAGCTCCTTGGTGTAAAAGAGGACAGGGTTGGATTCCTGGGTGGAGTGACCCAGCAATCCAACCCAGGTAACTTGCAGGGTTTAACACGGGAATAACACGTGAAACCCTGCTGTGTAAATGGCGCGATTAGGGTCACAATGGCCTGGAGTGCGCCGCATGCCTGCCGATTGGCCGCTTCAGTGGCGCTTGGAGATGACGTCATCTCCAAGCATCCACTTCCAAGACTGGAAGGGCCGGGTCACTGCAGACCCGGCTCCGGTGTGAACGGTGCCAACTCAGGAATATCCTGGGTCGGCGCCGGCTAAATTCCGGGTCTGATCCGGTTTGGAACCCTGTTCCACTCTCCGGGTCAGACCCAGAATTTAGGTATAAATGCAGTATTAGTGGCTCAGAGAACAAAACATCGATATTTTGTCTCCATGGCCAGGAAACTCCCCAGCCTTTAATCCCATTGAACTTGTGGGCAATCCTAAAGAGGCGGGTGGACAAACAAAAACCCACAAATTCTGACAAACTCCAAGCATTCATTAGGCAAGAATGGGCGGCCATCAGTCAGTATGTGGCCCAAAGGTTGATTGACAGCATGCCAGGGCGAATTGCAGAAGTCTTAAAAAAGAAGGGTCAACACTGCAAATATTGACTCTTTGCATAAACTTAATGTAATTGTCAATAAAAGCTTTTGACACTTATGAAATACATGTAATTTTACTTCAGTATACCATAGTAACATCTGACAAAAAGGTATAAAATCACTGAAGCAGCAAACTTTGTGAAAACCAATATTTGTGTCATTCTCAAAACTTTTGGCCATGGCTGTACGGTATCCGGTCTATAGATCTACAGTAAAAAGGTAGACAATGTCTAGATAGACACCATATGTTAGACAGACAATAGGTCAACATGGTCAAAAAGTCGACATGCAAATGGTCGACATTGGAATGGTCAACACATTATTTTCTTGTTTTTTTAGGGTTAGGGTTTTAGGGTTAGGTTTAGGGTTAGGCACTTGCTGGAGGGTTAGGGTTAGGCACTAGAAGGGATGGTTAGGGTCAGGTTTGTCTTAACAGCAGTGAGGGCCATGGGCAAAGCAATGCACTGGGGCCCCTACCCACCCATTCACGGGCAAAAAACGGTTAGTTTTAGGCACCGAGTGGAGGGTTAGGATTAGGGCGAAGATTAGGGTTAGAAAAAAAAAACCGCATCGACCATTTTCATGTCGACCATATGCATGTCAAATTTTTGACCCAGTCGACCATTTGTACCTGTCGACCTTCTTACATGTCTACCTTTATTGTGTCAACCTATTGTCCATGTCGACCTTTAGACCCTGTTGACCTATTGCCTGTCTAACATCTAGTGTGTATCTAGACATTGTTTACCTTTTTACTGTAGATCTATCAATTCATAACCGGCTGTACATACTGCCCTTGTTATTTATAATTTATGTTATTTAATCAGATTGATGAAGTGAAACTCCAGTATAATATTACCGGACATAAAAGACACATACAAGGCACTTTATATACTGCGTTTTGGTACTTTTGCACTTATTTATGAAAATACATTTTCATAAAATTTATTAAAGTCCTTCACTGAAATACTACACTAGAGGGTGCCATTTTCTCTCTATTATGTATTGTCCAACACTGCATAGCCTGTATTTGCATCAACACGCCATCATGGACTTTGACCAGAGGCTTCACAACATGTGGTGATACTCGGTGCGGCACTTCCAGAAGGCGTATGTGGAAGGGGGCGTGGGCTCATACCCTCAAGGCCATGACCCCTGACCTGTCCCGCTGAGGGAGCTGATGGAAACCCCCAACCTCTCCGGACACGGAGGTGTGAATGGCTGGACGCCACTGACTTTAACTATGTGAGAGTGCCCTTTTACAGCGCAGTTACTGTTCTTCAGTCATAAGTGTCAGTGCAATTGAAATGCATACAACTCTACCTTTCCCGTAGTCCGATATGCTCTGGCATATGCTGACTTCTGCATCAGCCACTGTGTCCAGAACGCAACTGCAAATTGACCCACCATGGTAGAATGAATGGAATAACTTAAATATGAAGTCATTAAGGATTGTTGTGTACTGCCATGCGTATGCATCGCAGTGCACGTGTGTAGGCTACACTGTGATCACACTGCAATTACGCAGAGCACGGTAAGCCATCGCACAGTGAGTGACAGGTAGTCAGCATTTGGGGGTGGTGATGGTGGAGTGGTTGGAGAAACGCAGGCGTGCCTGTCCGCTTGAACGCCATGACATTGATGTGCCTAAATTAGCCATTGTGACGTTATACGTAGCTTCAGTACTTACTGTGTGCAATGAGGTTAGCAATTTCTAATGCTGGGCATACACTATACAATTATATGTCCAATCTGGCTGTTTGGAATGACAACCTGGTAATGTATGGGAGCAAATGACAGTCGATCATATGGTCTTAAGCACTGGAAAACGGACAAAAACAATTGTTCAAATTGGTTTAATTAATTTTATTTAAACAGTTTGTCTGAACGACCATTTTTGTCTTGTTTTCCATGTTTGTGAGCAAATAGTTGATTGTGATTTGCTCCCATACATTGCCAGGTTTTCATTCCAACCAGCCAAATTGGACAGATATCTGACAGATAATTGTAGAGTGTATGCCCAGCATTAATAAGGTCAGGGCCAGGGCCGGATTATAGGGAGGCGATAGGGGCGACCGTCCTGGGGCCACAAACACATAGGGGGCCCCCACACACTGTTCCCGGCCCCAATCCCCAAAATTAATGAACTGTTTTTTGTTTTTTTCTGGCATCAGAGTCGCTTGCAGCGGCCCGCTATTAAGCCCCACCCCCAGCATTTGGCTCCACCCCTTCTGCTGCTGCTGGCCAATATGCCTTTCCCTGCCTCTGAAGCAGTAAGTATATACTGTATATATATATATATATATATATATATATATATATATTATATATATATATAATTGCAAAGAAAGAACAGCGGCACTCAAGGTCTTAGAAAAATCCAATCAAGTGTATTCAGTAAAAATCACTGCATAATCACTGGGATTTATGCAGTGATTTTTACTGAATACACTTGATTGGATTTTTCTAAGACCTTGAGTGCCGCTGTTCTTTCTTTGCAATTCTGACAATTTGTTCACAGAGGGCACCGGGGCCAAGTGACACCACATACTGGAGTGCCGGACCGCTTTCGTTATATATATATATATATATATATATATATATATATGTGTGTGTGTGTGTGTGTGTGCCTATATATATATGTGTGTGTGTGTGTGTGTGTGTGCCTATATATATACATATATATATTGTGTGTGTCTGTATACAGTCAGGTCCATAAATATTGGGACATTGACAGAATTTTCATATTTTGTCCTCTATTCACCACCATAATGGCTTTGAAATTAAACAAACAAGATGTGATTTAACTGCAGACTTTCAGATTTAATTTGAGGGTAATTACATCCAAATCAGGTGAACGGTGTAGGAATTACAATGGTTTCTATCTGTGCCTCCCACTTTTTAAGGGGCCAAAAGTAATGGGACAAACTAAACAATCCTAAATCTAACTTTCACTTTTTAATACTTTGTTGCAAATCCTTTGCAGACAATTACAGCCTGAAGTCTGGAACGCATAGACATCACCAGACACTGGGTTTAATCCCTGGTGATGCTCTGCCAGGCCTCTACTGCAAATGTCTTCAGTTCCTACTTGTTCTTGGGGCATTTTCCCTTCAGTTTTGTCTTCATCAAGTGAAATGCATGCTCAATCGGATTCAGGTCAGGGGATTGACTTGGCCATTGCATAACATTCCACTTTTTAGCCTTACAAAACTCTTTGGTTGCTTTTGCAGTATGCTTCGGGTCATTGTCCATCTGCACTGTGAAGCGCTGTCCAATGAGTTCTGAAGCATTTGACTGAATATGAGCATATAATATTGACCGAAACACTTCAGAATTCATTCTGCTGCTTTTGTCAGCAGTCACATCATCAATAAATACAAGGGAACCAGTTCCATTGGCAGCCATACATGCCCACGCCATGACACTACCACCACCATGCTTCACTGATGAGGTGGTATGTTTTGGATCATGAGCAGTTCCTTTCCTTCTCTTCTCTTCCCATCACTCTGGTACAAGTTGATCTTTGTCTCATCTGTCAATAGGATGTTGTTCCAAAACTGTAATGGCTATTTTAGATGTTGTTTGTCAAACTCTAATCTGGTCTTCCTGTTTTTGTGGCTCACCAATGGTCTTCACTCTTGTGAAGTCTTCTCTTGATTGTTGACTTTGACACATATACATCTACCTCCTGGAGAGTGTTCTTGATTTGGCCAACTGTTGTGAAGGGGTTTTTCTTCACCAGGGAAATAATTATTTTGTCATCCACCACAGTTGTTTTCCGTGGTCTTCCGGGTCTTTTGGTGTTGCTGAGCTCTCCGGTGCGTTCTTTCTTTTTAAGAATGTTCCAAACAGTTGATTTGGCCACACCTAATGTTTTTGCTATCTCTCTAATGGGTTTGTTTTGATTTTTCAGTCTAATGATGGCTTGCTTCACTGATAGTGACAGCTCTTTGGATCTCATATTGAGAGTCGACAGCAACTGATTCCAAATGCAAATGTAACATCTAGAATCAACTCCAGACCTTATACCTGCTTAATTGATAATGAAATAACGAGGGAATAGCCCACACCTGTCCATGAAATAGCTTTTGAGTTGATAGTCCCTTTACTTTTGGCCCCTTAAAATGCTGGAGGCACATATTGAAACTGTTGTAATTCCTACACTGTTCACTCGATTTGGATGTAATTACCCTCAAATTAAATCAGAAAGTCTGCAGTTAAAGCACATCTTGTTTGTTTCATTTCAAAACCATTGTGGTGGTGAATAAAGGCCAAAATCTGAAAACTCTGTCAATGTCCCAATATTTATGGACCTGACTGTGTATATATATATATATATATAATCTATGAAATAAAGTTGTCATGCTGCCATTTGAGCCTGTGGTTGAGGTCTGGTGAGTGCACCCCTACAAACATTTTATATATATATATATATATATATATACATACAGTATATATATATATATATAGAGAGAGAGAGAGAGGGGCCCCCACACGTTTGCTGCCCAGGGGCCCCCACAGACCTTAATCCAGCCCTGGTCAGGGCTGCTATAATTCTGCGTGAGGGGCTGATGTTACCGATGTATATACGGGACTGCAAGGTATTACGGATGATAGCAGTAGTGGGAGGCAGTGGGTGTCTCTATGCTGGTAGTGCAAAGGCATTGTGATATCATTCATTAGCATATTTTCGCAGCAGACCTGATTACGGAGATGCGATCGCAATACCGATCCTTAATCAATTGTCTCCATCCCCTGCAATCAAGAAGGAAGACTACCTACCATCTGCAGCAGGAGCTTACCGAGCTTCAACCAGTACAGCAGAAAAGATGTAACCAGCCAGACCATTTGAATTACTAAAGCTGGGCATACACGGCCAGATAAAATGCCTGTCACACCACAGACATTTTATCTGGCAGCATGTCAGCCACAGATATCCGCGGCATACACTGTGAGATTTCTCACAGTGTATTTGCCCGACATATTTGTATTTGTATTTGTATTTGCCCCGGGGGAGGAGCCATTTCCCTGTTCCTTCCATGGGAAGGAACACAGAAAATGTCTGTCTGTTGGCTGCAGCTGGGCATACATTGCCCGATGCGGCCGACAGTTTACCTCAAAAATATCGCATCGGATGGGCATGCTGGACAATCCAGCATGCCCGACCGAGCAATATTTAACCCTCGGTCAGCCGCACATACACTACAATTATCGAGGCGATCCGCGGATATCGGGCGGATCGCCCCGATATTTATAGCGTGTATGGCCAGCTTAAGCAAGATCTTTACATCTTTACGTCTGCAGAAACGACATCCCCTAGCAATATTGAGTATATTGTTACCAGCTAGCCTGAACTGTCATGGTGCTTGGCTCCAAAAGGCTGACGGTCAGATCTCAGGATTCCAGACTCTGTTACATTTGTGCTTCCGAGATTCCCAAAATACAGTGTTCCTTTTGGGTTTATTTGAATCTATTTAGCACCGCAGAAAGGGAGCCAGAAGTACTGTGGAAGTGTTGTGGTGATCTAAGAGATAGACACTGCTGGAACCCCCCAGATCCATCCAGACCACCTGGAGAAAGTGCAATTTTATTATAAACACCTCTTAAACATTTCACACACAAAGCACAATAGTGCTGGACTTTAAGGTTAAGCATGTGCAGGGTCAGGGTAAAGGGACCACATCTTAGAGTAAAGGGAACCATAACCCCAAAACTGAAACTATGCTATGATGATCACTTTTTATTATGAGGTAAAGGCATTCATTACCTGTGGCAGATGACAAATGGCACCCCCCCAACTGAGTGTGCGTGCGCCAAAGAGTGGAAGTGGCCACATGCCACAAGGGGCGTGGTCACTGGAAAATGGGGGCATGTCAACATGACACGCCACTGTTTCTCGCACTCTGGGACCATTCCTTTCCATTTCATATGCACCTTAATGCCCCCAGTAGTAGTGCCCCTTATGCAATGCCCCTAGCAGTAGTGCCTTTTATTCAGTGCCCCCAGTAGTAGTGCCCCTTATGCAGTGCCCCCTGTAATAGTGCCCCTTCTGCAGTACTTCCAGTGGTGCCCCTCTTACAGTGTCCCTTATGCAGTGCCCCCAGTAGTGCCCCTTACAGTGCCCCTTATACAGCACCCCCAGTAGTGTCCCTTATGCAGTTCCCCAGTAGTGCCTCTTATGCAATACCCCCATTAGTGCCCCTTATACAGTGCCCTCATTAGTGCCCCTTATGCAGTGCCCCCAGTAGTGCCCCTTATACAGTGCCCCCAGTAGTGCCCCTTACATATAAAACACATAGAACACAAAACTACTACCTGAATCCCTGCTACTGCGCCCGCCGCCGCCCACTCCACCCATCCCGTTCGGCACTATGGGAAAGACATCATGCGTCTCTCCCTTCTCCCTTCACCCACTGCGGGAGCCGGAAGGCAGAGCTCATGAGTGAGCTCAGCCCGGAGCTGGCCCTGGGTGAAGCAGCCAAGAAGAGTCTGTCTGACTCTTATTTGCTGGTAAAATAAACACACCGCTGCTGAGTAGCACACTCACCGTCAGTGAACGTTCTACCTGGCGCCGGCGAGGGTGTGTTTGTTTTAGTGTATAGTGGCGCTGTGGGACCCAGACCCGAGGGGGGTGCCACCGGACACCATCCAGGTCTGCATTGACCTGAATGGTGAACATCGGTGTCCCATGTCCTAATCCCCCGCTGCTGGGTCCGACAGCCCTGCTTGACACCCCAAAGCCACTGCAAGGCTGATTTATGAATAAGATGAATGAATCTCTGGACCGCTTAAACAGACAAGGGACTGGATTACAGTGGTCCTTCCACCTTGCTGGAGCCCCATTATCTGTGACATACGGCTATTCTGGAGCCCTGCTGGTTCTGTAATATGTTTTCCACCAGAACTGTGGGGAATTGGAGGTGCCCAGGAAAAAATAATTGCATAGAGCGGCCACATGGCTCTGGCAAGGGCAGGTGGTCCAGCAATGTCCATTCTGAATCTTAGGGGGTGTATCAAACCTTCCCTATAGCAACCAATCAGCTTATAACTTTCTTTTTATGGAATATACTTGATAAATGATAGCTTGTAGCTGATTGGTTGCTACAGGCAACTTCTCCTCTTTAGAAAGGAACTTACCAAGGGGTAGATGTAGTAAGCCTTGGAGAGAGAAAGTGTAGAGAGATAAACTACCAACCAATCAGCTCCTAACTGTCAGTTTTTCAAATGCAAAAGTTTGGATGGATATTCAAAGACAATTGTTTGTGGACTAATTTTACATAGAATTATCTTCATCATGTTATTGTTCGATTGGAGAGGTGAGAGCACCATTGTCAGTTTTAATCATTAGACTCCAAAAATATACTGGTCGGGTAATTGGCTCACCACAAAAAAAAAAAAATTAACCCTAATGTGTATGTGTGTGAGCATGTGATAGGGAATATAGAGTGTAAGCTCCACTGGGGCAGGGACAGATGTGAATGGCCAAATATTCTCTGTACAGCGCTGCGGAATATGTGTGCGCTATATAAATAACTGGTAATAATTATAATAATAATAATAATTAGACATTTAAGTGAATTTTATAGGGGCTATGATGCAACCCTAAAACAGATTTGCTCCATTCATGCAGGGGTGCTTTGTGAAAGTATCTTTCTACTTCGATACTCACTGTCATGGTTCAGGGCCCTGGACGTCCAGATACACCAGGTAGAGGAGCTCACAAAAGACATGTCCACACATTTCAACTGCATGTAAGTGAACAAGCCACACCCCCAATCAACTGCTTAATAGTTCTATCAAAGGCATATGTCTACTATGTGGCCACAATGGCCTTGGATAAATACCCAGTTTTATTGATTATTATAAATGCCTCTGAAATATACAGTGCGTAACTATCCTTGTTTACCTTAATGCCAGGCCACTAAATATTAGCTGTCAATCACAGGATTCATTGTTTCCTGGCCCAAAATGACATGCTAGGCTGACTCACAATGCATTCCAGTCTTCACTGCATAGAAATTGGTACCTGCCAAGGCAAATATCTGTATCTCACACAGCAATGTAAGCAAACATGTTTCTGAAGCATAGCAATTTGTGGTGAGAGCAGTGTGTTGTGAAGTAGACACTTGGGTATATCAAGCTGAAAATTACAGTATTTATAGACAAATAAGCACGTTGCGCCTCTTGCTGCTGGGTGTATTATATTTTAGCTTCATATTAAGCGTAAAATAAAAATATCTAAGATGTACTTTAAATGTCATCAAACAGCCCCTATCAACGGAAAAAAAATCTACATTTGATCTAATAAAATACTTAATCCTGTATCTGCCATAAAACATGCATTGATGTTGACTGCTCTTTGTTGAGTATTGATAGGAACACATAATTACGCTGTTAGTTATGGAATTTCCTTATATGGTTTCTCTGAAAAGTGATTCCGTATCTAATTTTAACACTGTCACAGAGGTTGCTGGGAAACTAATTTTTTTTTTTAAATACTTACAGTAATTAATTCTAATTGTGTGTGAAGTCAATTCAGCTACTATATGTGGGGGAGATTTCGTAAAGCTTGGAAAGACATAAAATTGTGAAATATAAAGAACCAGCTAATTAGCTCCTAACTGTCATTTTTCAAACTGACAGGAGCTGATTGGCTGGCACTTTATCTCTCAAAATTTTATCTCACTCCAAGCTTTATAAAATCTGCCCATATATGTGGTAATGTTCCCTTTAGATTGATCTAGCAAGAAATTAATGGTTAATTCAGCCTAGTAAGGTATTCACACCCTTCCGTTTGGGATGTCCAGTTTTTAACATGAGAAATGTGATTTATTGCTTTTATCTCCAAGTGCTGGTTTGCTTCCTACATAGTGTAAAAATGTGCTGTATTATTTGCCTACTGACACAATGTAAAGTAGAGAGGGTGGCATATAATACCCCTTTTACACCAAAGTCCCAGGTCTGACCCGGGATTTGGAACACATTTCCAAGCCGATCAGACCCCCTTTTACACTGCAGTGCTGCCACACTGACCTGGCTCTCTGGCGCAGGTGAGCAGCACTTCTTACCGTCCCTCCCCCTCCGCGACCCCCTTACCTTACTCTGAAGCGGTCAGGAGGCACGGATGGTGGGTGGGGTGCGCTGATCCGTTCTGGTCGGCCCGGCAGTGGATGCTTGGAGATGATGTAATCTCCATGCGCCACTGTCAACCAATTGGGCAGCATGCGGTGACACCCGTGCTCAACCCTACAATCCAGCCGGGTCGGATGCCCGGGTCACTGGACCCGGGTAGATCCATTTTCACCATCAAAAATCCCAGGTTGATGCACGTTCATGTGCGTCAACCTGGGATTTTTAAGTCGGTGTAAAAGGGGTATAAGATATAGGTCTGTAGTAAAGAATGCAGGATCCTATACCATTGCAACTGTATGCCACAGAATGTTGAGCATAGTAGTATAGTTTAGAACCTAATATTTCTTGTTTTCATATTTTTTATTTTTACTTCGTTTGACCTGAGATCTTTGCAACTTACTTGGTCACCAGGCTGCAGAGACAGAAGTTATTTTGGGTCTAAATTATGTTGTCTGTTTTGCGGTGCTCTCCCCTTTGCTCCTAAATTAAAGCAGCTCTAGAGACAGTGATATCAGTGAAACAAGAAAGGTAAAATTTAAAATTAAAAACATACGAACATACATAGATGTGACAAAGAAGCGGGTACCAAGCACAGGTTAAGCCCATCTTAGCTGCCCTCATCAGAAGCAAGAGATAAATCTCCCCATCTTTCTTAATTATCCATGTATTGAAAAATGAATGTATACCTACAGTAAAAAGCACAATGTGATACTGCTTCCCCAATCTAATATGTTTCACATTTTTAGTTTGCCTTCAGTGTAAAACAGAGAGGGGGTTTTTTGCACTAGTCTATAGGTTACATATCTACAGAGGTGCCCTAACTAACCTATCTTCAAATCGTGCCAGGTAAGAGTCAGAAAGTCTGAAAGTTGCTACCCATGGTGCAAAGCCCAAATCGCACCATATGGTGCAAACAGGGACAGATTAACAATGGGGTGGATAGAACTACAGCTCCATGCCTCCACATAAACATAGGTCCATCAGCACAGCAGCATGATGACAAGCTGCCTACTGGCCACATGGTTGGCCATACATCATATGTAAAAATATTATTTTTAGTTTTCTCACAAGATTATGCATTTTTTTCTATTTTTATGTTTTTATGGAGACAGTGTGGCTGATAATATAGGGGGTGCACACGCCCACATAGGTCTGGCCACACCCACACAGCACCCATCACAGCTCCTCCCCTTTTCAGTACAGACCCTTAAACATTTTCAGCCCCAGGCCCATGTGACCCTTAATCCGGCCTTGGGTGCAAAAACAATGGGTAAAAGGAAACAATTGTATGGAACACAAAACTTGGCTGATTCAGAGGTAGACGGTATAGCAGAAGTGGTCACAAATCTATTGTAATGCCGCAGCCAATAGGCTGTCTACACCCACCAGTTGCAGCTGTAATCCACTGCAGTGCGCAAATAGTTGCGCTAATGTCAGCCGCAGTCCATGACACCATCCCAGAAGTCTATCCCAGCAGCCAAGCCAGGCTGGAGCCTGTGATAGACCTGCAGAGAAGCAGGTAGAGACTTTGCGATGCAGACTAGCTGCATAAGGTTAGTCAGGGGTGAAGAAGTTAGTCAGTGCCCTGAATGAGTGCTAGGCATTATTTTTTCTTTTATGCTAACAGTAAAGCACTTTTCATTTATTTATAACCTGAAAAGCTATGTGTTGACCCTGATTCCAGCACCTAACACTGCACCACTGACACTGTACCAAGCTAATTTCCCCTGTGTCGTCACAATACATATAATAACACAAATTATAATGGAAATATCAGGGATCATGGGGCATATTCGGCGCGACGTAATAAACATTGCGCCCAATTTTGGATTCCTGCAGGTATGCGCACTCCTGATACCCGCGGTATTTAATTTTTAAAAAGTCTATGTGGGGTTTTCAGCTTTGAAAACCCCACGCCGCATGAAAAATAATAATTCAAAAAAAATCTGCATTTACTTGCCCGTGGGTCTCCGGTGGTCTCCGCGGCTCCCGGTGGACTCCCGTTATCTTCAAACTGGAGAGGGGGCTGCTGGGAGTCCCGGGGGCTGCTGGGAGGCTCCAGGGACTGGTGGGAGAGGCAAGAGCTGCTGGGAAATTTACGGTTTTAGGAAAAATCACACCTGCCCTGGAGGTGCATTATTTTAATTCTCCCGGAGCGTTAAAAGTGCAATAATCCCCACCTATTTGAATAGCAAAAAACCCGCACCTGCAGGAAAAACATGGCAGATGCGAGTTTTTTGGCTATTTACGCACACAATTGAATATGCCCCTATAAGTAAATAAAGAGGGTATTAACCCTATTAAGGAAATGCACTAGTTATATAGGTGATAGTTTGGGAAGGTGTGTAGATGATTAGGTAGGTGTAGAAGATAAGGGATAGATATCTCAGATACGTGGGCTAAATATTTAGAGAGTTTAGTGTGTTAGGAGCTGCCATGGCTCACTCTCTCAGTGGGTCCACTCCGTCAATAGGCAACCGGGATGCCGTGTCCAAGCCGGCCGCAGGAGTTATGGTTGCTAGGCAACTGGGAGTCCTGGCAGCTGTGATGGCTGATGGTCTCAACTGCTATGTACGTGCAGCCGCTCAGTGGCATCCATTTTCTTGTTAGAGGGCTGTTCTCTCTGCAAACTTGTGATTGGGTCATGTTCCTGTTATAAGGCAGTCAGCCTTACATTTCCCTGCTGGTTATGGCTTCATGCCTTGGAGTTAACTTGCTGATCCTGGTGTCTACTCTGTGCTGTTGGTATCCTGTATCGCTGTGTGCTTATCCGCTCTGGTCTATGGTCTAGTGCTTCGAGCAGCATCTATTAAGTATCACTTAACTAAATATTGGAATAGTATCATTTGTCTGCAATCATCTGTTAAGTGATCTGTTGTTATTTAGCTTCTACTATTACTGTCTACTTGCAAGTTGTATTACTCAGTTTCATTGTGGTATTCTACTACTCCAGCCATAAGCCTATGATTGCCTGGTGGCATCTCAATACCGGTGAAAGCGTCTCTCTCTATGGGTAAAGGGCAGCTGTTATAGGCAGAAAACCTATGTAGTGTGATCTAAAGGATTTATGCAATTAGTCAGGTGTATCATAACATAGTGAAAGACAGCAGATGGAGAATAGTAGAGATTAAAATAACCACAGCCTAATAATTAAATAGGTATTGGATAGGCTACAAATCTGAGCAAATAATAAATATACTGCGCTCTCATACTTAAGCAGGGACATATGATGATAACACATATAAATAAAAGTTATATAAATAGTGTTTATTACACTTGATTATAACAATAAAGAAAATTTAGCATAGACATACAATAAAGAACAATGGGCCTGATTCAGACCCACTCGCAAGCGGGCGAACGTACGTTAGGCGTACGTACAAAAATATTTAAATTCAAGGGCTCGCTCGTATTTTCGAACGCATCTAAAAATCCTCCCCAAACTCAGACGACCCCTCCTCAAACTAACGAGCGTGCGAAATAGCGAGCGTACATCCCCAAAATGGCTTGAAGGGAACGCACGCACAAGTATAAACCGGAAGTGGCCTTGTCAGATGTCGATTACCTGCTCCTTTATTCTGCCTACCTCCATCAATCGTATCATGCCAATCAATGTATCAATTAGCTTAATTGTTGTTTTTTTTTCAACACAATGCAAGAAACTTTACTCTTGTCCGTGTTTGTGTTTTCCCGCAGAATACGCACGGCTTAAACATTCGCTTTTATTGCTCAATAAACATGTTACCCACAATTAAACAATTGTTCGATTGCTTTGGATCCCCGCATATTTCCCTGGGTTCATTTCTTTATTTAAATTTGCTTACGCATGTCACTGCATCCAGCCTATCATAACTCTCCAGAGATTTCTGGCCCTGTAGAACACATGACTCATACACTAACCAATAGAATTGCTCCTGTTAATTTCCCAAATACATTAGCCAATCAGAAATTTTTTGGCCACTTTATCAAAAATTAATTTTAGGAAAAACACCATTGCCATCATGAGAGCCTCCACATTCACCAAGCGCGAGCTGCTGGTGCTAACGGAGGTGATAGATAGGCGTATCACCAGCCAGCCTCCACCCATCAGCAACCGGCAGAAGCGTTCCGCATATGCGGAGGCACGGGCCCGCCTGCGCTCCTTCGGCTCACGCCGCAACATCGGCCAGCTGGAGCGCAGGTGGTCGGACCTGCAACGCCTGCTTGCTGGCATGCTTTCGCATGCAGATTTCAGAAAGTAAGTTTTATGTATTTTGTTTTTCATGTTTGTCTTTGTGGCCCAAACTGCGTGTGCATGTTTTCATGTCTGTCCTATTTATTCATTCTCCTCATATTTGCCTGGCCATGTTTTCCCTCTATTTCATAATTATTCATTCTCCTCATATTTGCCTGGCCATGTTTTCCCTCTATTTCAGAATTATTCATTCTACTCATATTTGCATGGCCATGTTTTCCCTCTACTTCATAATTATTCATTCTCCTCATATTTGCCTGGCCATGTTTTCCCTCTATTTCATAATTATTCATTCTCCTCATATTTGCATGGCCATGTTTTCCCTCTATTTCATAATTATTCATTCTCCTCATATTTGCATGGCCATGTTTTCCCTCTATTTCATAAATATTCATTCTCCTCATATTTGCATGGCCATGTTTTCCCTCTATTTCATAATTATTCATTCTCCTCATATTTGCATGGCCATGTTTTCCCTCTATGTCATAATTATTCATTCTCCTCATATTTGCATGTTTTTTGTTGGTGGGGGGTGATTTTCAATTGTTTTTTGGCCAGGATTTGTGCTGAAACTAACCACAATTTGTTTGACATCTTTTAGGGGGACAGCCAAGACTACGCCGTCACCGTCCGGCCAGACGGCGGTCACGCCCACTCTCCCCAGCCCCCAGCCAACACTCCACCCCCAATAATTCCCCTATTCCCCACTCCTCCCCAGCCTTCCAAGACCCTCGCCCGGAAATGTCGGGCCTCCTTCCCCTCCGTCCCACTTCCCCCTCTCCTCCAACCACCCCTCTTCCAATTACCCCCTCTCCGGAGTCCGTAATAACCCTGCTCCGATCTTTGGGGAATGGAGGGTCCTCCGAGGAGGACGATGGTGGGACTTCCGGAGCTGCCGTTTTGTCAACCGGTATGTTTTTCTTTGGCCTTTTTTTAAAGCACAAACTGTTTGTATGTAATCATGTGTCGTTCCTTTATTCGGGGTTTTTGGGTCGACTTTTGTGGATTTAGCAGATTGCCTTTACCTGTTCCTGCTGATTTCAACATACACATATCACACCTGGGGGAATTTGTACATAGGCCTTGTATTTTTAGCAGCCCCCAAATTTTGTTGTTTTGGGTGTTTTTTTTTTTTGGGAGTGATTTCGTTGTATTTTTAAATTTCGAATGTGGTTTCCCTATTGTTGTATTAATCCACACACTTTTCTCACCCACAGAGGAACAGAGGCGTCGTCAAGAAGTCCAAGACTGTGTGGCCCAGATGCGCCAACATATAATTGGGGTGCTCGTGGCCCTTGACCGTTTGTCTGGCATCCTTCGCCAATAGTTATTTTTTTGGTTGTTTTTTTTCCAATTAAATTGTATTTTTCAAACATACGTTCCGGCTAATTCGTTTTTTGAAACCCAAAGATTGTTTACCCTGACATAAGTAGACTGTTCCTGCAAGGATTTCCATTTTTTTAAAGTAAGATTGTGTTTTGTATTTGTATGTAAAACAGCCACAAGAAACACATAACAGTCACAATGTTATTTCCCTTTTTGGGTGTAGTGTCAATTAGATATTTCTACATTTTACAGGTTCCTAGTTGGTGTGCAAGCTGCTTAGGCCAATCTTACAAAGCCAAATGATTGTACAGGCTTCCTTTTGGTGTGGGTTTTGAACCTGAAAACATATTTCATTTTAGCTCAACTGGCGACAGTACTGGATTACCCCTTAGTCAAATGTACCGTGTGTGAACCTGGTTACACTTGCTGGTAACGTCCAAAAAAAGGAAGAACATTTCACTCTACAAACATTTATTCACAACATAACTGATAAATCAAAGTGGTCACTCACAAAAAAAACACACAGTGATAATCTCAAATACAACACATACCAAACAAAAACAAACCAAAAACAACAAATCAAGAACTGGTTGAGGAAGGACCATGCCAACATGATTCCACAAACATGGCGTTGCGATATGGGTTCCATAATATATTCCCAAAATGTCCAGATCCAGGTTTGGTAAGGGTAGCAGGAAGTAGTGAGCGTTGGAGTGCCAAAGATTATGTGAAAAAACAGAAGATGGTGAAAAAAAAAAAAAAAATTAGAGGTTCGCAAACAAACCCAAACACATTAGGTATAAACACTGTTGTTTTGTAAAAACTTACCTAAAAAATCTGGCCACCGCATCATCGCGTATGGCCCCCCCACATACTGACCTCCGACCAACCTCGGGGGGGCCATCCTCAGGTAAGGCATCCTCTGGCTGCATTGGGACACCACTCCTTATGGCGATGTTGTGAAATATCCCACACAGGACCACAATTTTCGACACCATATCCGGCAAATACATGAGCTCGCCACCAGAGCGGTGGAGGCATCGGAATCGGCCTTTTAAAAGGCCGATACAGCGCTCCACCACTTGCCTGGTGGCTGTAAGTGCGGAATTATACGCACTTTGTGGGCCTGGTGTGGGAGCCAAATAAGGAGTGAGGAGCCAGGACATGCAAGGATATCCACTGTCTCCTGTGAAAAAGAATAGACAACATCAGGAACACTGTGTATCAAGCTTAACATTGTTATGTACTAAAGGTCTCCACTTACCCAGAAGCCACGCATCACCAGCTTGTAGGTTGTTTAATTTGTGCCATATCCCTGATTGCCGGATGACGAAGGAGTCATGTGCACTTCCGGGTAATTTAGCATTCAGGGACAGGATCTGGAGGGAGGCATCACATACCACCATTACATTCAGGGAGTGATAGTGTTTCCTGTTTCGAAATATGGCCTCCAGCCGTGCTGGAGGCTGAAGTGGTATGTGAGTACCATCCACAACCCCTATGATGTGTGGGAAGCCAGCTATTTGGTAAAAATTGGCCTTGGCCACACTAAGGGCACCCATATCCAAAGGCATTTGAATAAAATGATGGAGGTGCTTGAAAAGTGCCTCCATCACTGCCCTCAGGATCCGGGAAAAGGAGGATTGGGAGATGCCCGCCACTATTCCCACCGTTGTTTGAAATGATCCTGAGGCACAGAAATGTAACACCGCCATAAATTGCGTAAGTGGTGGTATTGCTGTTGGACTGTCAATTTGCCGCTCAAGATCACTTTCTATTAATGAGAGAGTGTCTATGATGATTTTGGGAGGTAGACGGTAGCGTCTTAAAACCTCATCATCGGGCATTCCAAAAAGGGTGACACGTGTTCGAAATATCTGGGGCCTTGCATGCCTACGATGCCTACGCCTGGGACGAGATTGAGGTTGGTCGGCTTCCGGGAGCATGGCCAGAACAATCCGCCCCAGATCTACCTGAAATTCAAAGATTTCAATGTAAGGCTTTTGACCCACCCCAAAAGTAAATTAAAACAACTTAGCTTGATGATACCATCCATTGCTACTTACATGCCGGGGTATTGTCATGATACGTCCAAACTGAAATTAAACACAAAAATTATTTGACACATTTCACTCTGTGCATTTTTGTTTCTAAATTTTGTGCTACACCAAACTTAAAATATGCGAAACACACATTTTGCAAAACAGCAAAACGACATTTCACACAGTACATCAAAATGGGTTGAAATGTTTGCGCAAAAAGCGAAAGGGAAACCTCAAAAATGATAAAATGATTATTAAGCATTTAAAAATGCGCTAATTAGTTCGCAAATACAAGTCACAAGAGTAAGTAGTAAAAATGCGCTAATTAGTTCGCAAATACAAGTCACAAGAGTAAGTAGTAAAAATGCGCTAATTAGTTCGCAAATACAAGTCACAAGAGTAAGTAGTAAAAATGCGCTAATTAGTTCGCAAATACAAGTCACAAGAGTAAGTAGTAAAAATGCGCTAATTAGTTTGCAAATACAAGATAAAAAATGGACTTACCAAGAGCAAATATATAAGAGTCCAAATCAAAAGGTCTTTTGGTTCGAAAATAATCAAAAACTAAAATAGAAGAAATTATGGATCCAAAATTTAAAAAAAAGAAGAAACACAATGAAACAACAATTGATCAAAAGTTAGACTTCACAAAACTTACCAAATCAAGAAACGAGGTCCCAAAAATCTAAACCAACAAAGAGAACGGAAAATAAAAACGCAAATCTAACCAACAAAAGAATCTCCAACCGCCAACTCCTTTATACGCAATCAATAAACTCCAGCCAAGGTAACCTCCAACAATCCAAAAACGCCACCTCGACTAGAGACACACCAAGCCATAAATAGTGTTTCGTTTCCCGCACAAATTAAGGAGGGATCATAGGGATGCACAATCAATGATGCGGCCGCAAAATAAGGACGCATGTATAAATACGTCACGAAAACACATTAAAATTCTGGTGTGTTTCTTGTTTGGACCTCAGACATGGCGACAGACCAGGGAAACAATGCCCAAGAGTCAGGCGGTAAGTCTTTCATGCATTTTGTATCAATGATTAATTTGAAACATAAGATTGGGCAAGTTGTGATTTTGTGAATTCTGAAAATTTACACAAATAGGTGAGGAGGATGACATGGAAGAGGCTGCTGGGCCCAGTATTCCGGCCAAAGCGGCCAAAAAAAAGAGGCAGCCACATTTCACAAGAAAGGAGATGGAGGTTTTGATCCAGAAGTGTGTGGACATCCTGCCACAGGCAGACAGGAATATGAGTCTAAGCCAGAAGTGGAGAATGTGGGAAGAGGTAGCCGTTGCTGTCAATAGGGTGGGTGATTATGTCCGTCTAGCCCGGGATGTCAAACGGCGGTAAGTAAACCCTTGCCCCCCCTAAAAACAAACACCATTTTAAACCAAAGGATAATGGCTTCCATTTTTTCCCACAGATGGGGCGACTTCAAATATCGCCTAAAGCAAAAACTCGCGGACAGGGCTAGGCATGCAAGGGGGACAGGTGGGGGTCCCACCCCTGTGTCATTGGAGTTGACGGATTTAGAAGAGCTGGCACAGGGGTGTGTGCAGCCTGTGGAGGTGTTTGGCGTGTCCAACATGGATACGGACATGCCAGACTTTGCGGCTCCTCATGTTGGCCCAGGTAAATCTTTTGATGTCATCAACTCAGAAATGTTATTGGGCCAATATGTAGATTTTAATGTGAGGCATTTCTCTTTTTTCCTAACAGAGACACGGGTGGATGAGTCTGCTCCAGAGGGGAGCCTTGGCCGCCGAATTTCTGCTGGCTCTGCAGGGGAGGAACCAGTACATCCGGCTGAGAACCCTGCAGAAGCCAGTCCAGGGCAATCCCCCTCGCAGGCAGTGGCCCTCCTCACAGAACTCAATTTCAAATCGGATTTCCATACGGAGATTCTGCAGAGGATGGACGCCAGTCTGGTACGGGTGGCTGAGGCCCTGGAGCAAAATGCTGTGGCCAACGTGACCATTGGTCAGGCCCTGGCGGAAAATACCAGGGCCAACATCCGCATCGCCATTGCCCTGGAGCAGCTCGTTCGCCAGCACATGGTGGAGCCGACCTCCCTTCCTGCCGGAACATCAGGATCCTCCACCTCTGGCACAACATCAGCCAATCCTCCAAATGTGCCTAGCCCTGTGCCTAGTCCAGAGGCCACAACATCTGCCTCTGGACAGGCCAGCCCGATGACATCCTGGACCCGGTCTGGCGCCCTCCCTCCCCCATCCAAACGGGTGAAAAAACGGTGACAGCAATGGTGACTTTTCCCACAATCCTTCTGTGCTTGGCTCATATTCCTTTCTGGTCAAAACTTCCCTCTCCTTTCTTGTGAAATGTTATTATTTTTTTGTTGTATGTTTATGGCAACAGTTATGTTGGGCCAATTTGTTTGATTTTGGAACATATCTTTGGCCAAAAAAGATGTCCCCAAAATTTTATTTATTATTTTTTTGTTTGAGCAATAAATTGAAACAAAAAATCTGACATTGGATTGTGAAATTATTGTACAAATGGGTTACATTTAATCCTGGACCAAAAGGCAAAAACTGGGCCAAAACAAAAAAACAAAAAAAAAATGGGCTCTTTAAGGAACGTTTAAAAATTCATATAACGAGGCAAATTCAAGAGGCACAAATAAAATGGTGCGAAAATTAAAACATGATGACATTATTGTTACAATAGGCCCTAACCACCAAATTGAGGGCAAAATAAACCCCCACAAATGTACGCAAATTGATTGTGTCATCCTGACATTAGCAGCTCTGAGTTCCACCTGCGTACGGTTTTGTGCTATCCCAAAAAAATGAATTCAAAACACATACCAAGCCGGTTCTCAATCCAACACTAATTGCTTTTCTGCCCGCCCGCGATTAATCGCAACAACATCGTGGAGTCCCGGGACGGAGGAGAAGGCCATCGCCAATGTGGTCGAGTAATCCAGACCCTAAGCTGTGCGAGCATTTTGAAGTGAAAGAGGATCATCCAGTGACGTATGAGTCGGTCCGAACACATTTTACGCTCGCATCTGCTAATGTATGTACGCCCCAAAAACGCCTCGCCACGCCTGCGTTTTTCCATCTCCACCCCCGTCAACACCCTAAAACGCCCTGTTCTGTCAATCACATTTGACATGTCACTTCCTGTACGCTATTTTAGGAACGAGTCAAAAAAAACTCGCAATCTGCCGTACGCACATGCGCAGTGTTACACCGACGCATGCGCGGTTAGTCAACATCGGAACGCAACGAGCGTACTGCTGTTAACGAGCGGCTCTGAATGAGGGCCAATGAGTATCTAACACAATGGAGTTGATCAGACTCCTATAAAAAGTGTGTATCCCAATAACTGGATACAAATGGCAACAAATGATTGTTGTAGATATATAATTAAACTATAATAAAAACCCAGGTAATGGGTATGGTGTCCAAGAATATGGGTTTCTTAAAGGATTCCTAGGTGGACAGATGCAAATGTCTGTCATTAATTTGCATCTCTCTCTATATCTATTTATTGAAGATGGAAATATATCATCCACGATGATACGTGATCAGCTGTAGTAATGATAAGGAACTCAGGGCCTGATTCAGACTCTCACGCAAGCCGCCACTCGCTCGTTCCTGGCCGATGTTATGCAATTGCGTATGCATCGTAGTATGTGTGCGCAAACTAGTCCGAGTGATCGGGAAGCGACCGGGAAACGCTCGCTCGCCCAGCAAAGACAGCCCAGTGGAATGAGTGACAGGAGAGGCTGCTTGTGGTGGTAACAGGGGCAGGCCACTCGAAACGGGGGAGTGGAGTTGCCTGAGCATCTTAACACCGTATCAGAGGCTTGCATAATTAACAGGCAGCGTCATAGTACTCGTCACCTGGTTGAATTACACACTGAAGTGCTCGCAGTGCTTGCGGTAGGATACAGTCAACCGCAAGCGCTGCGGTCAGTTCCGATGGACTCCGATGTAAAGTGTTGTTTAGATTGTGACATTCCTTGCCACAGGAGGTGGCGATGGCACTTTCACTAACATAATTTAAAAATGTATTGGGTGTAGATTGATAGACAGTATCTAGATAGGCAATCAACAGATATATACCAGAAGGTTGACAGGCAATAGGTTGACAGGGACAAAAGGACAACATTGTAAGAAGTTTACTATCCCTATCCCTCTCTCTACTACCTAACCCTAACTCTCCCCTTCCACAGCCTAACCATAACCCTTCAACAAGTGCCTAACCTTAACCCTAAAAATAATTAAAAACTTTTTTCTGTGCCGACCATTTGCATGCCCCTTAACTGTATGCACTGTTGACCATTTACATGTCAATGCTTTCCACCTATTTACTGTCTACCTTCTGGTGTAGATAGACACCAGAAGGTAGACAGATTTTAGGAAATGTATTGTATAACCTCCAACATGACCCCTTCTATCAGAAACAAAATGCTCTGTTCCTGGACTTCCCTCTTAAATTATGATTGCAGTTACCTGTGTTGAACTAGTTAAATGTTGAGAAGTGTGTTTTCAACACATGTGACTGTAATCATAAATTAAGAAAGAAGTTCAGAAGCAGTACAATGGAAGGAGTCATGTTGAAGGGTCTGTGACAGCACTACAGCAAGCAGGGATTTCCATACCAAAGCTCTGTGACATCACAAGGCTGTTCTGACATTAGCAAGTCACATGAACAGCACACTGAAGTGATGAATATCAATCCACCTGCATTCCATCACTTAGATCTTTCTATCCATCCGATCATATTTAATTCAACATTATTTTCATATAACATTTTGTTTAAAAGTAAACTTTCCTTTCACCATGAAATGTCATATCAGCAGATACAGCATACTGAGGTGATAAATCCTAACCTGCCTGCATTTCACCATTTATATCTAAGAGTTGTTTACCAAACTTAGATGTTTATACTAAAGGTGAGTGACATTACATTTTTGTATTGTTAGATTCCCGGACAGAGGGCCTTATTCAGAGCCGGACGCTCTTTAAGAGCGCTCGCTCTGAATCAGGGCGGCATTTTTTTTATGTGAGCTGGCCGCTCGCTAAGCTGTGGGTGACCACTTAACGGCCGGGACAGAGACACAGGGCACTAAGCTGATGCGCTGTGATCTCTAGCGGGCAGAGCCGGAGGGGGAAGTTAACGCTCCCCATCTCCGGCCGATGAGATGTGCTTACATCTCATCGGTAGTACTTCCTGCGAAGCAGGAAGCGTTATAGCGGCACGTTAAGTGCCGCTATCATACATCTACCCCCATGTGCTTGATATTACACTCTACATGAGCCCACATGCATGCAGAAAGATTATTATTTTGCCATAAAATTTGTTCTTTAAATACTATTAGACTCCTCTATACGCAGCTCCCAAATGCATCTTGCATGTCTTCATATATCCCTATATGTCCTTTATATATGCTATCAAAGTCCTCCAGAAATTGGAGGAGAGAAATACGCCAGCTTAAAGTCCCATCTTATTGACAGGGCTTCCACGAAGGCTGCTGATGGGTCTCTGGACCTGGACCCATACCTGGAGACCTTGTGGTTGTGATGTGACCCCATTTGTTTACCAGTGGCTGAAACACTCCCGGATGGAGAGTCTGCTTCCCAATTGAGTACTCCCGGTATGAATATTGCCGAGATGGCCGGAAGATGACGTTCTGCCCAAATCAGAACCTTTGTCACTTCATGGCTGCGTAACTACTTGTGCCTCCCTGATGATTGAGGTAGGCCACTGTAGTTGCATTGTCGGACTGGATCTGTGCCATGATAAGTACCTTGTACACTGCTCACAGTTCCAGAATGTTTATTGGCAGATTACTTTCCTGATTTGTTCATCTTCCCTGAAAGGTGTGATGACCTGTCAAAGACTTGCATCTGTGGTGAGAAGCACCCAATTTGGAATACAGAATGGGCGCCCTTTATTCAGATGATCCTTTCTCAGCCACCACAGGAGAGAGTGACTAACCTCTGGAGTGAAAATGATCCTCTGAGACCTTATTAGATGATACTATCTGTTCCACTTGGAGAGAATCAACTTTTGCAGAGGCCTGGAATGGAACTGAGCATACCCCACCATGTCGAAGGTGGATCCCATTGATCCCAGGACCTGCATTGCTAACAAAATGTATACCCTTCGCTTGCATATCAGCTTGCACATTCGTAATGACAGCACCACATTCCATTCTTGTCCTCTGGCAGAAACACTGTTTGTGCCCGAGAATCCAGCAATTCTCCCAGATGTACCATCTGCTGTGTTGGAGAAAGTGACGATTTCTTCCAGTTGAATATCCAGCCATGCTTTCGTAAGTTGGATATGGTCAGTTGAAGATGGCTTTGTAAATCAACCGAAGTCTGTGCCAATATCAGAAGGTCGTCCAGATATGGCAGAATTCTGACTTCCTGACGCCTGAGATAGGCCGTCATGACTGCCATTATTTTGGTAAATACCCGGGAAGCTGTAGATAAGCCAAAGGGTAGAGCCTGAAATTAGTAATGCTGCTGAAGGACAGCAAACCATAAAAATTGTTGGTGGGATGGTATAATAGGAACATGCAGATATGCATACTAAATGTCCAGGGACACCATGTAATCCCCTGGCTCCATTGCCAAAATAATTGACCGGAGAGTTTCCAACCGAAACTTGGATAAACATGTTGAGGGTTTTTAGATTAGTATAGGGCTATAAGCCCCATTCGGTTTCTGAACCAGAAACAGATTGGAATAATAACCCGGTCCCTGTTGCGACATAGGAACCGGGACTATTACCTCCACCTGCAGCAGGGAGTTAACGGCTTCCTGAAAAGCCAAGGCCTTGACTGCATCTAATGAAGAATCTGTGCAAAATAACTTTTGGGGAGGATTCCTCCTGAAAATGAGAGCATACCCCAGAGAGACCACGATTTGGACCCAGATATCTGTTGTTGTTTAAAGCCAATAATCCGCAAACTGAAGTCGGCCTCCCACCCTGGGATCCCCGAGGAGGAGGCCTGCCCCATCAGGCCAACAGTTTGTCGTCCGGTTTAGAAACTGGACGTCTTGGCGGGCCAGACCTCTTAATTTGTCGCCTTGTTGTCTTGCGAAAATTATTCGACCTAGAGGAAGACTGTTCCCTTGCTTGTCCCTGAGGATGGAAGGACCAAATAGAAACCTACTTAGACTTTATAGTCCTCGTAGATATCAGACCTGCTGATTTTGAAGCCGCCAGAGTAGTATATTTTATCCAACTCTGCCCCAAAAAGTACCTCTCCATAGAAAGGTAAGACGTCTAGCGCCCTCTTTGATCCTGTATCAGCGTTCCAGGATCTTAACCAAAGGACCCTGCGTGCCACTATTTAAACTGCTGATGCTTTAGAAGCTAAATTTCCAGCATCTACCGCAGCTCCTCCCAGATAGGAAGCCGATTCTCGTATGTGGGAGATATACATCCTCTGTTCTGTGGTAGCATCTGTAAGAGAGTTTTCCAATGACCTCGTCCATTTTTCAACAGCTTTGGCTACCCAGGTTCCAGTCATAGCTGGACGAGTAACAGCTCCAGATGATGAAAATATTGCCTTAAGATATTCTTCAATTTTCTAATCTGTGGAATCCTTCAGAGAAGATGCTGACGGAATAGACAATGTAGCATTTCTGATTAAATGCGTTACATGAGCATCCACAGTAGGAGGTACCTACCGCTTAGTACATACGGAAGCTGGGAAAGGGTACAACGATTTTATTCTTTTATTCACATAAAATCGTTTATCTGGTTTACCCCATGCCTCATCCATAAACTCAGTGAGCTGTCCAGGTACAGGAAACTCCCATCTTGACCACATTCCGGTGGTGATTAATCATTGAAGCCTTCTTACTATGAGCTGGTTAATCATCCTGAATATATAGGATTGATTTAACCGCCCTCACCAAAGAAGGAACATCCACTGGGGATGGATGGTCCTCCTCCCCCGAGCTAGACCATGGAGAGGAACCCTGTGCATCATCTGATTCCCCTGATGATGTGTCTGAATCCATATGTTGAGCAGACTGATAAAAAGATAACTTGCGCTTAGGCGCCTTAGTAACTACCGGTCTACTTTCAACATTAGATGGTGCCATACTCTGACTAGAATGGCCATAAACATCTTTCCAGGAAGGATGCATAGGAGGTGCAAACATAGCATGCTGTGGACACTCCATCCAAGGAGGCATCATGGGAGCAGCCATACGATCCACAAATTGCTTCATTACCTGGGACAAAGAGGATATCCAAGATGGCTCTTGTCCAGAGACTGGTGAGGTGGCTCTTTATAACAGACAACACACAAACTATCCTTTACGTCCTGAGAGGACACATAGGCCATACATGATATATGTGAACCAGCACAGGGGCTCCCCCTCCTGTTTCCCTTTATCTTTAGACATGTTCATAAAGGTAATAAATGCAATGCTATGTGACAGCCTTCACAAAATGTCAAATTAAAATGAAGTATTCAAAGAAAAACCTCCACCCCAAAGAATGGAGAGAAAAAATAGTGATAGTTACAATTGACAAACAGAAATAAAAGACAGTGGCCCTGATTCAGAGCCGGGCGGCCTGGCGATGGTTTTGATTATTGCGACCATCGGGTTTTTGACGAGACCCTTTGTGGTAGGGTCTCATCCACCGCAAGCCCCAGTGAACTTCCTGTTCTAATAGAGCAGGAAATTCACTACTGACATCACTGGTGATGTCAGTAGGCCCGCCCACAAACGGCAGGCGTTCCTTCAGGAACGCCTCCGTTTGTCCAGCCACCCCCACTGCACGCCTACAAAATGTGCGCACTGCCCGGCCATCGACCCGCTTGCGAGCTCTATGCGCTCGCAAGCAGGTCTGAATCAGGCCCAGTCTCAATAGCAGCTAGCAAACAGTCACATACAATGCATATGTAATATAATTACAATGGTCTCTCTATATCCACTACACAAACACCAGGAATGGTAGGATTATAGAGCCTTGTATACCTTAACCACGGCAGAGGTATACACGTATACTGACCCAAACCCTTCTGAGACCAACAGCTACAGCAGTGCACTGGTGCATCTCATATACACATGGAGTGTAGGTGGAGCAACTCAGAAGCGCAAAACCCTTCGTAGGGACTGCGTTTTGGGAGGAGTTGTCGGTTGAGCGCCTACCTCCCCCAAGCTGCATTAAGGTACGCTGGCCTCGTGGCAGCAGAAGCGTCTGCTGCCAATCCCCGGAGTCAGACGATAAGGCCTCGGTGATGTAGTGTCCGATTGCAGTTCAGGTCACAGCATTGCTGCTAGCAAGCTCAGCCGCGACCAGCCAAAATCACCAGCCCAGTTATTGGTGTTGCGGCCCGGTGGAAGTAGATGGAGTCGCAGTATATGTGTCTTAATTCAGACGCTTAGTACTGCCAACCCAAAAACGTAAATTAAAACATAAAAGCTTAGGACTGCCTGAGCAGTCCCGTTACAAAGGTGCGGCTTGATCCTGACACACCAAACGAACTACTGAAGGCCTATGGCTAGGGGCGGGGTATATATGGAGGACATGAGGCATCCTGGGAGCTGAAGCTTTAATTGTTTGGTGCCTGGTCTCCAACCATAATATCCCCATGGTATCCCTGTGGATCCCTATGGACCCTGAAGAAATCCCCCCTGCTACTGCCCTGCACCTGGCTGGGGCCCAGCCACTGAGCTCTGATAGGAAGGGTAGGAGGATCATGGATGAAAGATTTGTTTTGCAGCTACCGTAAGCATTATCAGCAGCATGTCCCCAGGGCAGGGGCACCTGTGCATATTCAAACAGCCTCCATGCGTACCCCTTCCCGGCTGCCAAACATGGTGATTAGCAATGTCCTCTTTGCACAATTTCCCTGGTCTTCCTGTTGAGCTACCTCGCCGTGATGCCCCTGTCCAGGAATATCGCCGACTTCCAGGGAATGTGCCTCCTGTTCACCGAGGGCATGTGGCTGAGTGGGAATATCACACTGGAGGGGGAGCACTTTATGGTGGTGGCTGGAGTCCGTCCACATTGGACATGGAATGGACATTGTAATCCGATGGTTACTCACAAATGTTTTTGTTCTGATGGTAGTGTTTTTTACCATTTGATGGGGGTGGTCCGATGCTTGTCACATCGAATGAAAATCATTTGATGGTGTTCCGATGGTTGCTGTTATTTTTACTTTTTTAGATCTGATAGCTATGCCTCCACTGGTTTGTCGAAGCTGATTAATTGGCTGAGACAAGATCAGTTTAAAATTGAAGCGTGCGCGACGCCATCTTGCAAATGGCAGCTAGACTCCATTTTAGAAACAAGAATCTGCAAGACGCCATTTTGTGACCAGCGTCATTTCAAGTTACAACTCAGGAGCTAAGAACAGGTGGCAATGTTTTTGTTAATCTACCAAGGGCAACTGGAAGAACAAGCTTTCTGAGTAAAAGTAAATAGAATAGACAATGGGTATTTTTACATACAAATTGGGAATCCCTGGATGCAGATAAAGTATAGTTGTGGCAATTGTAATATAATCCAGGCATTGATCTACACAATTGGATTTGTCTGAATCCTAAACAGGTCTTAGCCCCACACAGAGACAGGATGGCCCCAACTTCACAGCTTGATTCACAGTTCACACAAGAGTCTGGGAGAACAAAAGAGGTTTTTTCCTTTGAACACAGGACAGGTGGGGGCCTGCTGACAGAGGGCATGTGGGACTACAATGCTCAGCAATCCACACTGCTGGATGTTCACTTCGTGTATGAGAAATTATGCACTTAATTCTCACCCATTAATAACTAACGTCCTTATATCAAACCCCGAATACCCACACATTACATTCACACATAAGGTTCAATAAGCTCTAAAGTGTATGATTTAAGTTGGTTCAGTTAGTTAAATGCTGAGAAATAAAGATATTTGATAACTAAGGTATTATACATGCTAAACAAGTCGTGTTTGGAGTTGTACTGATGCGTATTATTTTTACAGTATTCCGGTGTTATCGGTGAGGAGATCGCATCAAGCATTGTCGAGTTATGGATCGCAGAGCCTACGAGCAACAAAATGTATATTTTAGGAACAGCTGTTAGGATGTTGCAGGGGGCGTGAAGAGGAAGATCCCCAGCTGTTAGAGGCAGGGATAGTCTGTTTGAACCAGCCTGTTAAATGTGCTGTAACAGATGCTTCTCCCCTGGGAACCAATGATATCAGCAACAGACTTCCCTATTGTCCTGTTTATTCTGGGGTGGTATAAATATGAGTGCACGAACGCTGGTTCTCAGTCTTCATGCTGAACGATGTATGACTAGGGGTCTCTTGCTTATGCCCATCTCCGGGTCCGGAAGCGCCTGCGTATGTATACTGTACTTGGGTCTGTATAATTTTCCTTTTGCGCCTAAATTGTGTCTTGATCAATTGCGTGTAACTGTCTGAACTTTTACCTGAATATCACTTGTGCTTTGGAACCACAGATTCCACTTCTAAATCTTTATTTATGGTATGACTGCAAATTAGCGTCATCCTTAGAGGTTTATAGGAAGGGTTTTAGAAGGTAGAGGCAGGGGTATATAGAGGTTCATTTTAATATCAACAGGCTCCTTCCTGGCTACTGCATCTGTATCAGTGCATCTTCATGGGTTAGTTGGAGGCTGTCTCTCACTCTCTGCCTGCCTCAGACGTGACCCTAATGAGTACCTTACTCCCTCCCCCCCTCTCTAGGTTGCTTATAAGCAACAGGGCACATTGCTATCTCTGATTGGCTTTCACTGTCTCAGAGAGCAAACAGAGCACAGCCCTCACACAGCACAAGTTTTTTTCTGTGACTTGCTTCAGTAAAATTGTCACTGCTCGGCTCCCTTTTGTCACAGGTGAACGGTTCATACACCTAAACCTTCCTCGACCAATGCTGTATAGAAAAGTGAAAACCCCATCAAATTCATCCAGTGGTACAAGAAATTAGCCCGAATGAACAGACAGACCCTTAAACCGGGGATTATATTCATTGGGAGAGAGGGAGAGAGAGAGAGAGTTAGAAGACTAGCGAAACAAGTAAATATACACTTATATCAGTGGTTCCCAAACTCGGTCCTCAAGACACTCTAACAGTCCAGGTTTTCATGATATCCATACTTAAGCACAGGTGAGATAATTTGTACCACAGTCAATTTGATAATACCATTTATGCACAAGCATGGGTATCTTTAAAACCTGGACTGTTAAGGTGCCTTGAGGACAGAGTTTGAGAACCCTTAACTTACACCAGCGGCTTTTGCCCTCTTACCTGAGGGGGGCTGCCGCTGCTTCTGGCACCAGCACATGCACAATGAATGTCAGGCACTGGGACTTGTGCATTTGCATAACACTACACCAGCCTTGTAGGGCTGCCACAAAAGGAAGAGCCACTCTTTGCTTATGGCAGCCCAAAACTGGCAGTCCCAGGGGGAGGAGACACCTGGGGCTGCCTGTCCTGTGCGTGACTGGCAGGTGGTGCTTCCAATAGTTAGCCACCTCCAGTCTCAGTGTAGCCATTGCAGTCACGGACTGCACTGGCTCACTGAAGTTGAGAATTGTACTGTGGGGCTGCAGCCTCGCATCCCCTAGGTAAAATCTGCCACTGCTAACTTATATTATTAAGATGTAATTGAAAAGTTGATAGACTAGAGAAGGAATCTTTTTCCAATATTTTCCCATTTTACACTTCATAGACCATCTTCACTAATTAGATGCCAAGTTTCTAATTCAAATCCCTTAAAATAGTTCAATAACACTATAGTGATACATATTTGCATGAAAGACCAATTTTTATAGGCACAGAATGTTCAGGGACAGTTGGTGTAAATCAGTGGTTCTCAAACCCGGTCGTCAGGACCCCACACAGTTCACATTTTGCAGGTCACTCAGCAGGTAGTACATAGGTGTACTCATTACTCACTGGCATATTTTAAAAGATCCACAGGTGGAGCTAATTATTTCACTTGTGATTCTGTGAGGAGACATGGAAAACATGCACTGTTTGGGATCCTGAGGTGTAAAGTATATTAAAGTAATCAGACACACCAATTACATACCCTCCAACATGACCCCTCCCATTAGGTACAAAATGCTCTGCTCCTGGACTTCCCACCTAATTACTGATTGCAGTCACCTGTGTTGAGATAATTATTTCATGAGACGGGTGTTTCAGCACAGGTGTCTGCAATCATAAATTAAGAAGGAAGTCCAGGAGCAGAGCATTTTGTACCTAATGGCATGGGTCATGTTGGAGGGTTTGCAATGACACTATTCATACGAGTGAAAGGTGTTTATTCAGTATTCCCTTTCCACTTGCAGCAATGCACAGCACAATACCTGTAACCCAGCTGTCAGAAGCAGCTTTGTGATCAGGTGGAGGAACAAGAAATGGTTTATTTTTTGGTCATCAATTCACTGTACTTAACACTCAAATTAAAATTCTTCTTTTACAGAGGCTGAAAAAAAGCAGTGGGGAACTAGTTACTTGGCAAATTGTGGCCCAACACCGGCATCCCTACAGGGTTGGAATACAGTCACCTGTCGGCAGGAATCATTCCCCCACCTCACCGCAGCCTAGCCCTCCCCCTAACCAAAATACTTACCATCGGGATGCTGGCACCAGGATTTTGACTGGTGTCGGGATTCTAGCTCTGGCATCTCGACCTCCGGGTTCTCAACTGTAACCCATGAATACACCCGAGTATGAGCAACATGGACTGGTGTTGAGAAACACTGCTTTAGGAGCCTATGTAGAAACTGCAATGTATGCATAATTGTATTGTTGCTATGTACTAATAGCACAATGCAGGAGATGTCACAGAAATCTCTGGCAGAGTGCACATTAGCGCTGCAGATTGCACTCCCCATTATTATCAATAGGGATTACGATCTCAGCCCTATATACCAAACACCGAAAAGCTTTGAGAGTTTGGCCCTGGTAGTTTGTACCATTTTCAGATGGTGTAAACTGTTTTAAGCCTTTGCCGGGGATATAACTTGCAGGGACAGAAGTTACAGCAACCACTGTCTCTGCGAGTTAACCTTTATACATAGCGAGGATATTACTAAAAATGAAAGGATCAACCGCAATATGGATACTTAATAATCACAGCAGTTCCATGATTATTAATACATAGGCCCCTAAGGTTACTAGCTTTAAACATTACCAAATTATTAGATTTATGGGGATAAAATTCTACCAAAGGAGGAGTGAGTAGAGAAACACAGGATGGCAGAAGTCTTTGGGGACACACTGACCCTAACACTTGATCCTAGATAAGTAATATTTTACATTAACATTAAACTCACGGAATTCCATGCAAAACAGGAATTTTCAGTTTGGACAGAAAGCTGTAAAACATGAGACATTTCATCAATTCACTTTATGAAAAGCTTTATGATGTAAAACATTAACCAGAAAATATTAAAATTTTCTATAGCAGTGGAACAGGGTTTACAGTTGGAGATGTAATTACACACTGTTATAGTGGGTAACTGGCCTCATTACTTTGTGCAGAGTCTCACTGTGCTAGTAATTATGATGTAGGCGCCAGCAACTTCAGGTAAAACCCAATGGACATCATGCTAGAAGAATGATGAATACAGTACTAATGAAAAACAGGTAGAACACAAGCTGGTTTACTTTACAAGCCATGTTTCTTTTTCTCTATTAATTTTTTGTTGACAAATCTGAAAAGAAATAACATAATTGCAATAATGTGCTACACTAGAAGGTGCAATGTATATGCTCTTTGTAATTTACCATTTAGGTATCCGGCTACTTTCTCTACAAAAATTAGAGCAGATGGAATGAAGCTGAGTAAAAAGAGGAAACACATTAGAATATCTACAATGCAGAATCGGTATGTTTAGCCATCAGATAAAAAACAAAACAAAAAAAAAACAACACACAAAAATGACAGCGGCAACCCGGTGGATCGAAATCCCGACAGCCCTCCCCTCTCCCCCCCTAACCCTCCCTTAGGGGTGCTAACCCTAACCTCCCCCCATTAGTGCCTAAACCTAACAATCTCCTCCCAGCACCCTAAACCTAACCCTCCCGAGGGGATGCCTAACCTTAAGTCCCCCCGGGGTCCCTAAACCTAACACCCGTGCAGCTAGACGCTAAGACACCAGGCATACCTTCGTTCGGGGTGTCGGGATTACGTAGTGTGGCTAATGATAACTGTCAGGATTTCAATGCCTATCATTAGTCCCATCGGGATGTTAGTGTCGGGATATCGGCGGGCAGGATAGCGCCCGCCGGTATCCTGACTGCATCCCCTACAATACATATGCTGGAGACTATCCAGGGATTATTTGTGTACCACATTGAGTGCACAGCTGACGTGGAGACAAAAATATATTTGAATAAAACACATAACTACTTTCCACACATTCAATGTTCTTTTCAAAGGTTTTCAGGACTTCTAAGACAGACACTCATATCTGTATGTGCAGTGTCAAAAATAATAGATGAAGGACACAATCCCCACGTCAGTGATATCAGGGAGGCTGTGGCTGTTTATTTCTTCTGCCACTCACATAAGTTCTGCAGCATCATAAACCCAAACATTAAAAGAATGGAGAAAAACTGATGAACAGAGCAGCCCCTGGGGTCTGATGGATGGTATCCTGTCTAGGATGAATTTCTCATCCTACCTACAGTGCTCTTTTAGCTTCCCAATAAAAGGCACGGACACGCCCTTACGTTTCTGCAACCCAGACGTGACCTAACAAAGCAGCCGCAAATTGATTGCCCCTGGCACAAATCTGTCGTCGTCCCCCCTACTGGGAAGTAAGTCAGCTCTCTCCGAGGGGTAGATGTACTAAGCCGTGGAGAGAGATAAAGTATCAACCAATCAATTCCTGTCAATTTTCAAAGTCTCTTCATGGCAGTTAGGAGCAGATTGGCTGGTACTTTATCACTCTCCACTTAATTTCCAATGCTTAGTGCATCTACCCTGGATCATAAGAAACTTTGTATCAATGTTCCGCTAATACAGTAGTGTGGTTGCTTGGGATGTCAGTGGGCCCCTTTCTGTATGAGAAGTTCTACAGCAAGTCACCCCTGCACTAGTAATGTGGCAACAGTGATTGAGGTGACGTCCTAGGGGTACATTCAATTGGGCACAAGGTTTAGCAAAGTAAAAAATCTTACACCCAATTTTGGATTACCGCAGGTATGTGCGCTCCCGATACCTGCGTTATCCAATAAGAAAAAAAAAAAGTGGTCGCAGTATTTTCAGCTCTGAAAATCCCACACCGCGCAAAGAAAAATTATTACACTTAACTGCCCGGGGGTCTCTGCAGCTCTCGGTGGCCTCCCCGCCATAATTAAGCTAATTGGTATCTTCCAATTGCGCAATTAGTCCTCAGGGAGGGGTGCTTCTGGGGCCCCAGAGCAAGTCCCGATGATTTTTCCTAAAATTAATGATTTTAGGACATATCAGACTTGCTCTGGAGGAGCGAGGAGGCACTCACAATCTAAAAAACCCTGCATTGAATATGCCCCATAGCGTCTAATTAGGATAAAAGCAGCATCCTGCACCTGAGTGATCTTACCAGCAAGTAGCATGAGTAGAGACATCTATGTTCACCGCAGGGTTCAGGTACTGAGTCTGCTCTCCCCCTTAGGAGGCATCTTTGCTGGTAATAAATGTTGCAGTCTGGACCCTACAAGCCTGTGAGATTCTCCTGAGTAGAATAATACTCAAGGGCTCAAGTTGGTGCTTGATAATGTTGAATACATTTTGCAGGGGAATCCCACAGGCTTCTGTACGTAGGCAACTTTCCATTTTGATTTCTGTTACAGGAAGCCCAGCAATGGCATACATCTGCCAGTTTTGTATAATGCTTTAAGACCCGTTATTGTACTTGTATATCCTTCAATTTGTATACTATTTGATATTTATCACTATATTAATAAATGCATTGTTATTTTTCTACGGTTTGGTTATTAGCCAGATTTTAGTTTTCAAAAAAGAATGTGCTCTTCAAGACATCTCATTTTTCTCAAGTACTGTAGCTCCCACCCAAATTAAGGTTGGAGACCACTGCTATACGCGGTGTTAGATTGTTTACACCCTCCCGTTTGGTAGAATTATAATTAAACCTCAAAATGTAAGTTTTCACATACCAATACGGACTATCCACTGCAGCAGTTACAAAAGAAAGTGGCACTGAGCCTTGATTGCCTTCATTAAAGACAATTGAGGCCACAAATCACAACTTTAGTACATTGTCCTGACAAATCACAAGGTGGTTAAGCAACAAAATAGAGTATGTAATGTATGGTAGCTTTGACACAACTCACTATGAATCCACAACACTGCACATAGCTCGATACACTGTACAGGTATTATGTAATCTTTATAGTATAAATGTGCCCTTGAAAAGATTCCAATCATGCGCATAAGATAGAACTATGCACTGCTGCCAGACTGAGAAGCACCACCCTCCTAATTTCTAAACTAAAAAAGGTAGTCATTCTGAAGGTTCACCCCAGAAGATCGACTGGATGTCAAAAGTAAAAGGGTCAACCTGGTCATTAGGTCGGCCATCATTCTGAAGACATGTATTTAGGTCGACAGGGTTAAATGGTCAACACATTGAAAATGTCGACATTTAACACGTCACCTTTTTTTTTTTTACCCTAACCCAAACAATCATGAATTACAATTGTTGACATTTTGACCTATGACCATGTTGACAATCAGAATGTGTCAACCAGGGGGGTCAACCTTCTGAATGTCAACCATTTTATTGTAGACCAATCAACTGGGATGCATTTCTAGAGCCAAAAACAACATCATGTTGGTCAGACCTAATAGGAGCATAAAGTCAGTAATATTTGTTTTTCTATTATCTCACAGTATTGCAATGTATACTATATACAGAAAGTGAAAATAAATGAAACATTTTAAAAGACAATATTTATTTGAATTTTCATGACAGCAATTTTAGGAGGAACAAACCCTGACATTTAAAAAGTTAAGATTACAAAAGAATAAAAATGCACGATTAAATGGCATAACATGACACACTTCATTGCAAACCCAAGTGCAGGGACAGTATTAATATATGTTCAATGTTTCAATTCATTTGAATGGATCGGGCCAATTATTTTTGCAGTGTGTATCTTAAAATATTGAAATAAATAATTTAAACAGACAAACAAAAAAATAAAAGACTCCCTCTTACCACATCCTTAGATTATACAGTAAATATTTTTTCAGTAAAGTGCATCCTTTGAAAGACTTGTCTAGTGAAATAGCATTTTTTTTACCAATCTAAAACACAACACACAATGTGAATTAAGGAAATATATCAGTGAGATTTTTATTTTATTTTTGAAACATCAACTTTCCCAAGTCACTGGTGGTATCCCAATAAAATGGTATCCACACATTTTAATAAAACAATTTGCTCCAGCTTGGCAAAGTTTTAGTTTCTGAAGTGGCAAAAAATAAATTGCATGATTAGCAAATGTTTGATTGATGCGAGTGCGGGGTGGAAGTGTGGCTGTGGACACTTAGATTTTAGGGAGTTTTGGCGCAGAAATTAGAGGATTCACTTCCTGCAAATATCTCCTTCCGGCTGTTTTGTAGTCATACGTACAGTTGTGAGTTTCTGCGTAACGATGGATGGCACAAAAATTGTTTCCGCACCTGAAAAAGGGAGAAGTAATTTATCATTGGGGAAGAAAATCTAAATTTAGCAATGATGAAATAAAACCATAAAACACTACACACATTATACAGTATATACAGCACATGGAGAAATTGTCTGCATTGTGGAAAGACCCCTTTTACGGGAGGTAGTTAAAATCCCGGCTGACGGGATGCCGGCACTCAGAATGCCGGTGTCGAAATCCAGAAACCAGTCAGAATCCCAGCGGCAAGTAGTGGGGTTAGGGTTAGGCACACTATGGTAAGACACTTGGGGGAGGGTTAGGTTTAGGCACTAAGGGAAGCGGTTAAGATCCTGACAACCGGGATGCCGTCTGCCAGAACCTCGTCACTGGGATCCCGATCGCAAGGAGACCGTAAACATTACTCACCGTTCCCCTGTCAGGATTTGAATCATCGGGATTTCGGGGGGAGGTTAGGTTTAGGGTGCGGGAAGGGAGGGCTAGGATACGGACACCTATTGTTAACACTGTCAGGATGCCGGCGTTGGGATTCTGACCGCCGGGATCCCGTACCCAACCCCTTTTTTACATCCCTTAGCTCACATTGGCAAATAGCATTTCTGGCGCTATTGCTTTCAGTATTATGACCATAGAGGTTATTTGTGATGTGCACTAGCTCCAATAACCCGGATACGGACAGACATTGTCCTAGGAATGCCCATTTAGGAATATCTTTATCATCTTGTTCACACTATTTTAAAATGTAATAAAATCTAATTCAGGCAAAATACTACTACAGAAGAAAAAAAAACACATTTATCATGAAAGCAAGAAATAAAAATATGTAAAAAGGAATATGTTCCCACACACGACTAAAGAGGTCGATAAATAATAAAATCTGAGCTTGCCTCCTGGGACACAGCTGCACCAATTGTTCAGTCGGGTTGGGTATGAAATCCCGGCTGTCGGGATGCCGCTGGTCAGAATACAGGCAGCAGCATCCCGACACCCAAGGGGAAGACAGGTAAGTATTTTTCTAACCACTACCCTAACCTTCCCTCCCCGTTGCCTAACCCTAACCTTCCCCCCTAGTGCCTAAACCTAACACCCCCTCCCCCCCAGTGCTTAAACCTAACCTCCCCCTCCCCACACCCTAATCCTAACATTCCCTACCCGGTGCCTAACCCTAACCTCCCCCTAACACCCAGATACTTACCTTCGGAATACTGGTGCCGGGATCCCGACCTGTCAGAAACCCGCACGCCGGGATGCTGACTACATCCCGTTCATTCAAATTATTAAGCATATAGAAAGCATACTGAATACTGCTTAACATGATGCTTGTGACAATTACAGTATGATTATAAATTCTGGCACGAAAAATAAAAATACAAAGGGTGTGCAATAAGTTTCTGGATGTGCAGTGCCATATGTAGAGTAGACACAATCTGACTGACTGGTTGTGAACTTTAATCTCGGAGTAAAGTTCTTGAGAAATTTCAGGGAACATAACCGTATATAAGCAGCACTGCACACTGAAGAAGTTAGCTTGTTCACTCACTTCACAAACTTGTTATGGAGCTCAACAGAGTCCACTGGAGAGCCATGATCTTATACGACTACAAGAGTGGTCTGCAATAGCAGGAGGGTTTTGACTGATTAAGAGCTGCTTTTGGGGATGAAGCACCATCTCCAACCACTGTGTTTGAGTGGTTTGCAGAATTTCGGCACTGGAGACGGTCCCTGGAAGACTAGGAGCGATGTGGCTGACCTCTGTCCACCGTCACCAAGGATATCGTTGCTGCCAGGTGGGCCATAGTTGAGGTGGACGCCAGAGAAACTGTGGCCCAGTTAGAAGAGATAAGCATCTCATCAGGATCCATCTGCTCAATACTCCAGAAAAAGCTTGGCCTTAGCAAGGTTTCTGCATGCTGGGTGCCCCATCAGCTCACTCGTGAGCAGGAGGCGGCTCAGGTGACTTGGTGCTACAACATACTGGCCAGGTTTGATGGCGGGCGCTCAAACTCTGTCTGTGACATAATCAGTATCGATGAACCCAGGATCTACAGTTTCGACCCTTAGACTAAGCAACAGTTGGCCCAGTGGACCTCAGTTGGAGATGTGCCATCACAGAAGTTCCAATGTGAGCGCAGTGTGGCCAAGCAGATGGTGGCTGTTTTTGTGGCCAAGACTGGTCATGAAGCTATTATACCACTTATGCAGCAGCACACAGTCACTGGGGACTGGTACGCCAATCAATGCTGGTACGCCAACCAATGCCTGCCGCAAGTGCTGGACGCGATCTCCAGGCGCCGTCCAAGAACTCGCGCTCGTAGTGCCCTTCTCCATCATGACTATGCACCTGCCCACAAGTACAGGACATTGGTGGATTTTATGGCCTGTGAACACATCTAGGATCTTGGTCATCGTACAGTCCAGACCTGGACCTCTGTGACTTCTACATGTTATTACATATCAAGAGCAAGATGCGTGGGATTCGTTTTGAGTCACTGGAAGCTGCAGTGGAGACCTTCATTCAGCCTGTAGAAGACATGCTGGATGAAGGTCTGCTTCACCAAGTGGTTTGAGCACATGCAGCTTTGCGTAGACTCCTCTGGCGAATACTTTAAAAAAATGTAATGTTCATTTTGTTTGTAAATATAATACTTGTGCATCCAGAAAATTACTGCACACCCCTCGTATACATATATACATACAGCCAATAGACCAGCACTTCAGGTAAATACATAAATGTGTCTGGTGCCCTTACTGAGGAATGGATAGTAGGTCTGTAGGTGTGGCACTCAGGTCCAAAAAGCTGGCAAGAAGCAGTTTAACATCAACGTTTCAGTGCTTTTAATATATTGTCTTGAGAATGACAAAAATAAATGATTTATCTTGGTCATTCTGAAGACAGTGTATAAAAAAGGTACTGAAATGTTGATATTACACTGCTTCTTGGCGTATTTTTGGACCATAGTGCCGCACCCTTCCATGACGTAGGCACCCACTAAGCAGGGATTTTTCTAAATTTGACTCCTAAGGGGGTTAAAAGGGCTAAAATCATCAACGCCCTGCCTAAACCCCTTAACCTAGAAACAAATTCGGGGAGACTATTCCTTCCATGAAGTAAGCACTCACTATGCAGGGTTTTTTTTTTTAAATTCAACCCCTTCAGGGGGTGAAAAATTAGTAAAATGTATTCGCTCGACGGAGATGACTGGGTGACAAAGCAACATATCCCAAGTGCTGTGGGACTGTAAGCTCATTGTCTGGGTGGAGTGGCAACTTCAGATATTCTAATAGTGGAGCCACACCAACTGCCAGTGATGTTTGGCATCATTTGGGGTGAAAGCTGGTGTGGCTCCCTTATTTGAATATTGCATTGCACTGCAGCTATACCTCTGGGGTCTCCACGCTCCTTTACACCAGAGGCATAAAATAAACTAAGCATATAAAAGTTAAAATGGTTTGAAGGAAATTAAAATATCTAAGGTCTTCCCAGGTGTAACTAGGTATATCAGCTAGTACATATCAAATGTACAGTACATAATGGTCTGACAGATCAAAAGTGTTTGAAAATCAAAACCAACAATCTTGAGGATTATCTCTGATGTGTATACAAGGAATGACAATCATTCAGAGCTATCGTGCATCGGCCGGATTAGCAGTGCATGGCCAGTTTATGTACTGTTTAGTGTTTCATTACCACCAAGCTTCATTATCTGACCTACTTTGACTGGTCTAAATGATTTTATGCTATTTGGATGAGATTAAGCAGAAATGGGAAAGGAGGGATCACCTGCAATCAAAGCTGGTCGCCAAGCCGGTTTTCTTCCCACATTGAAGACAATGCTTTGCGTTTTTCTTCTTGTTCCGAAGAGCAGAATTAACAGGAGGGAATAAAGGTGTTGCTTCAACTGTGTGAGAGAAAATATTTTTTAGGACAGGATGATCTAGTACAAAGTTTTACCTTGTTCTAAAGCCAAGTGCTTTTACAATGTTTAATACTTAATGTTTTACCCACACTACAGAACTTGTATTCTAGCATAGTAACATTAGGCAGCACAACCACAGTAGGTCAAATAGCTTCATCTTGACGTTTGTTCACCAAGCACAATTAATGTTTGCAGCAATATCAATTTGGATTAAGTGGACAAACCATTTAAAAGGTGACTTTCAGCAGTCATACCTCAAAACTAAAAATTTAATTAAGACTGGAGATTGGTTTTAATTTTTGAAAAAAGTTGGGCAAAAATTAGGCTTCTCTTTTTGTTTTCCTTTATCAGGAGTATTTTATTTTTTTAGCAATGTGATACCAAGCAAACAGAAAAGAAACTGCATTCACTTTATAAAAAAGAAAAACATGTTAAGTTCTCTCCCACAAGCCACCGTATTTGCCTAATTTATGGTAACATATAGCCTCACCAATCACATGTAGGTAGTGCGGCAAGGATTTCTTTCACGCACGAACAGGAACTGCTGCCTTGTGAATGTGATGTATTTGGACCACAGCTCCGTAATTTAACGGGAAGGTTATTCAGACAATGATAAACTGATCAATGAATAAGTTCAGGGAACCACAGGGAGTGACTGGGAGGAGGGTAAGTGTTTAGCAGCCATTGCAAGAGTGAAGGAGTGGGGTAGGGAGCTTTCTGATTAGGAAACACAGTGTGCGGATCACCAGGTAAAGAATGGCTGCTGGGTACATTATTAATCAATTTCGTCCGATCTTGGAAGCTAAGCATAGTTGGGCCTGGCTAGTACTTGGATGGGAGACCTCCTGAGAATACCGGGTGTAGTAGATGTTATTACCAACATGCAAGGAATGTTGTCCAGAAGCTTTATTAGTGATTTAAAGAGCAACGACAATGGGAATGAAATCAGACTGGGAGAATTTTTGAAGCTCAATAACTATTTTATATTTGGTTTTCTTTGGAAGACAATAAATTATTCACATTTATTTGGATTTATTAAACCCAATTGACTGACTATTCTTTTGAGATATTCAATCTAAATAGCATATATTTCTTTCTTTCTGTCTTGGTTGCAATATTATCGATATTTTGCTCAGAGTGGTTCTCTTTCAAGTGAAATATTTATTTATTTTTCAATAATCAGGTGTGCCCCTTATATTTTGATTCACAAATTTTGTGAACTAACATAAATCCTTCTTTAACCATATAAGGTACATTATCCATGTTGGAACGAAGGGCGGAAGGATCACCATGATATACCATCCTAGAAGGAAGAACGAGTACCCGTGGAGACACGTGGTTTTAGCCGAAAGTGATGCTTTGAGCTCGGGCGGAAGCTGCACCGGACCACACGATGTCAGGGCGGAAGTGCCCTTCCAAGAAGGATGGTTCTACTATTAATTCATCTTTTAAAATTGTTATTTTTAGTATACTATGTTGGCGTTTAGATTATCTATATGGACAACTACATGTCATTGTTTGAATCAGTCTAATTTGATCTGTATTAAGTGCACAAATGAGAGGGAACCTCTCCGGATATTTTGCCTAACTGCTCATAATTAGTCCCTATTAGTGGGGTATAAAAATGCTGTCTCCCCACTATATTTCCACTCCCTTGATGAAGTCTTAAGCAGACGAAACACGTTGGTGCCTGTGTATCCTGCTACATTAACTATTTACCTTTTTAAACCAGATAAGCAGCTCTTTATTGTATTTTTATTTCACTCTTTATATCTAAGTTTTATACAATGCGGATTACTTTCTCTATTAAATATATTTTTTATATATATTTATCTGATTGATTTATCAACACTATTCACCATTATAATTTTTATCGATATTATATCGTCTTATCAGTTATATTTGAAACAGCACTTGCACTTTATTGAATATAAAATTATCATGGCACTGATACATTTATACATGAATTTATGATTGGTCTTTTGTATATTAATTTATTGCACGGCACTTTAGATATAGTAATTAGGAACCCACTAAGTCGCTCTCTAGTCAATTTCCCTTGTTTATGGGTACATTATTAGTTAGAGCAGACAAAAGGTGAGTACTTGCAGTATACAGAGGAGGAGATTGGGATGGAATGGTCTATGTCTACAGTCTAATTACAATGTCCAATGACTGCCAGTAGTGCCATGTATCATACTATTGCACTTGTGGTGCATTGGGGAATCCTATATATAGACAGAGCCTGTACTATCCCTGCATCTTTGCTTCCATATACACAGTACCTTAGAGAATACAATACACAGCAATTGGGATTAGTCAGTCATTTAGTGCCCATCAGTTCTTGCACAACACAGAGATGTACACATAAGGGTATATTTATTACCTGTGCTGTTCCCACAGTATTTACTGCCCATACTCTCTCCAAGTCCATGAGGAGCCTGGGGGGAAATAAAAATAAAAAGATGTAGTACATCTAGTTGGGACAGCACTACTGTGTATTTAATAAGAAGGCTTTTTCCACACAAGACAAACCTTTTAATATAATGAAGAAGTTTATTAATTTAAAATGAGAGGACCTTTGAGATCCACCCTAAATTGCTTAGCTACCAACAATACTTCTTCCCCTAGGTGTTAGGACATACAGAGCTTTAAATAGAAGAAATGCCACAATGTTATATAGAATACAAGCTCATCGGGATGACAACTTTATCTGTAGACAAAATTATGTGTTCTGGTCTTGCCGGTCAGCTACTACAGAGTTCTACATCCGGCAGCTAAGTTACCCAGCCCCGGGGAGTGCTAGGGTGAGGACTATCCAAAAATAATCTCACTGTCCACAATAAGGGCATGGCAACAACTGCAGCCAAACAGAACAACAGATAAAGTAAGACCTGACCACAATGTGTGAGCCTATGAGCAGTTGGCTCTGGTCGCTTGTACAGCACCAGTTTACTCTGGCGTAAATTTCCTAATCCGTCCCTATCGGCCATGATACAACTGCATTCATTCACTATTCTGGGAGGATGCCCACCTTGTTGTGATGTGTATCTTTCTACAAAAATAGCTTAATAAATAAAATAAAGATGAATCTGCTTGAAATTTTGGATTTAGAGTCAGACTATAATAGAGGAATCCACCTGACCAATCAAACCAGTTACACAGAACAGGCAGTTACAGAAAACAACTCTTTCCAGAACATGGAGCAATTTCTCAGCTGTGACTCAGGAAAATCTACGGTGTGGATTGCAGTGACATTTCCAACATTGAAGCAAATATAGATGTCATAATCCTTGGCTATAACCAGGCTTTATATTTTGTCATGCTCCTAAAAATCAAGCGATTGTATGTTGCCCTTCAACAAATACTGTACAAGGAGATAAGGCCGCTTATGTCATAGGTTGTGAGCTGCGGGAACGCCTTCCCTTATTTTGGCAATCATTTTAAAAGGCAAAACCAAGCTAGTTTTACCTTTAAAATGATTGCCGCTTTAAAAATAAGGGAAGACTTGCAGGAATTCCCACAGCAACTGCAGATCGCAGCCTATTACATAAGCCCCAATTGTCTTAGGCCTATAAAGACTATATGGTTTTCATTTAACATTTTACCTTTAATTACCATGTGGGTCATTGCATTTCCCTGCCTGATATAGGGCAAGAATTTAATTTATCTTTTCACTATCACAATTCTGGAGTCTTCCTGAACATCTCTGCAGTTTTCTAATTTAAAGTTAAAATGATTCAGGGTATATTAGGAAAATGTATAACTAGGATATGTACTCTGCATACTAAATACACGGAGGGAGGAATTCAATCGAGCCACGGGATAGACATCGCAGCTAATTGATCATGCAGCGTGGGGAATAGCTATTCAAATAATTATTCCTTTTCCCTGTGCAGTAAACAGTGGGTTAACACATGCTACCCATTGATAATCAATGGGTTTCCCCGCGTGTAAAAATGCACAATCTGCATTTTAACACAGATTTTTCCACACAGCTCCGAATGCTGTGAGGAGAAATCCTGCCTCTAATGAGAAGCGTGCGAGTAAACTCCATGGATAATTGATTCCCCCACCCCGAGTGTATTGGTTGAGTGACATTTGGTGTTTATTATTAATTCTCAATTCCCCAAATCTCTGGTGGATCGCCGATCATCAATGTCCACTGATTAAGGTTTTTGAACGGCGTCGGCAGAGTGGGGAATTGGGCTGTAGGTGTATGGCCCGCATTAGTTAAGTGCATGGAAAACTTAATTATAAAAATGCTAACTGTCGACTTTCTGCCAATGTTGATTTTGTGAATGTTGACATTCAGAATGTTTGTAGCACACCCCTAGCAACGAGGCAGTTGGGCTATTGGCCTCACTCAAATTTTCTCCATAAAACACTTATTCAGTGCTGTGTACCAAGCCACTGCCACTTATGTCAGCCAGAGTGCAATATGTGCTAAAGAGAAAAGTGAAAGGAAATAAGCAATGCTGAAATGGATAATAGATCTAAAAGTACATTCTGTGTGTAGGCTTTCCCGATTTCATATATTTTTTTTCAATTAAATGTAAGCTATGGAGGAGTCCATTGAGCCATATACTCACAATGAAGATGTTTGAATTGTCATTTGGAGGGGAGATTTTATTTTCCAGAAGACTGCCAGGTGGAGCAACATTTCGCAGTCTCCCAGGGATACTGGTGCTGGAGTTGTCCCTACTTGTGCTTCGAGCCAGCGAAGCAAAGAATCCAAAATTATTCAGTGAGCCCAAAGGTTCTTTAGATGCCTTATTAGCCACTTCAGTCATGTCCCTAGCCTCCATTTTGGAAATAACATCAGACTGCTTCCCTGGAGATTCGACTTTTACTCCTCTAAATCTAGTAGTCCTGGAAAACGTGGGCTCCGCCATGTTTCGAACATGCAGAGAATGGAAAGGAGAGTGTGGAGCAGGTGGCCTCAAGCTTCCCAGGTCAAAACATTTAGGCTGGCGTTGTGTCTTCGGAAAGGTGTGGTCATTTATCTGTGTGGAGAAATGGATGGGCGACAAAAATTTGCTTCTTGGTGGACTCAATTCTGTGGTATTAATAGAGGTCTCCATCAAATCAGAGTTCAAAGATTTTGAGACGGTCACTTGATGGGTCTCAATAGTGGAAGGTTCGTTGCTTCCTTCTGTCAATTCAAATTCAGATTTCAACTTCCCCAAGTGGCATAGTTCTGCATACTGCTCAGGAGGTCCTACATCAGTTAATAATGCAAAGGACTCTGCAATTGACCTAGAAGTTTCTTCAGGTGAGAAGAGATTTAGATTTGGACTAAAGAATGAGTCACTCTCTTTCGGTAACACATCATTCTGAAGCAAGTTTGTAATGGGAATAGGGGGGAGTACTGTATTTGTTAAATGACTGTCATTTTCAAGTTCTACACGGGATAATTTGGGAGGTATGTTAATACTAGTGAGTGATGGAATCAGTGCTGAGGTTTCCCAGGTCTGATCTTCATTCAGATAGTTACCAGCAACAGAAGGTATTGTCCTAGTAGCAGCAGTTAGGGTAGAAAGTGCATTGTAGGAAGACTCTGTGGTGTGTGGATTCCCTGGGTGTAGACAAGTTTGTTCAATGTGGGGCAGAACTCTTAAACGCCTGTGACCAACGGCGGTCGATGGTCGTGGAGCTATGGGAGGTCGCGGTTTCAATTTTGAAGTTTTCTTCGGCTACATAAAAGAAACAGAAGGAAATTAATAAAATGCAGAAACAGAACTGATGGTACAGTGGTAAATACACACTATAAGGACAAGCAGGAAACGTTCCAAATGTTAAGCAGGATACAATGTATGCAATATTTTACTGTATCTTGATACCCTTTGCATACCGTGCTATATAAGACATTGTTGCTTCATAAGCAAGGAGTAACAATAATTGTTAATAAAATCTTGTCTGCTCCTGAACAGCCACCAACCCACCCCTCATGGCAAGATCAAGCGTGCCCGAGACACCCTTCATCTGATGCATAAGCAGTAGGCCACACAGAAATATTGTCTCATCTACGCTGAACGGTTTTGTATTACATGTACTATGTTTAAGATTATGTAACTGAAGATACAGGTTGTAGCATTATTGTTTTATATGTATTGCAGTATACAGAGATCGCTTGTTGTTATAGGAGTACTGAAAGACTGGTGAAGTTGTGGTCTAAACAGCACAAAGAAAAGATTGCAAGTATGCAATATTTTATTTGTAGTAAAAGTACGAGTATATACTAATAACTATATTCTCCCATTTTGGAGAGGTGGCATAGATTACTGATCACTTGTGTGTGCTTATTAGAAGCGATTATGATTTTGGTAATTATAAGTTACTGTTATGATATATGCCATATCCTTTTGCAACATTTCCAAAAACAAAATTATTAAAAATATCTTCTATACCTCTTGACATTATATATCCATTTCCATCTCAAAAATATTTCTAAGATCAGACCCTATCTCACCCAGGATGCTACAAAAACACCCATACACTCACTGGTCATCTCCAGATTGGACTACTGTAACCTCCTCCTATCTGGCCTCCCCAAATCCCATCTCTCTCCTCTCCAGTCTGTCCTTAATGCTGCTGCCCGGCTCATCTTCCTCTCCAAACGCTCTACATCTGTCTCCCTTCTCCTACAAGCCCTCCACTGGCTCCCCTTCCCTTTTAGAACCCAAATTAAGGTTCTCACGCTCACTCACAAAGACCTCACCCAATCTTCCCCCATATACATCTCTGATCTCATCTCCCTTTACGCTCCTCTACGCTCTCTTCGTTCAACTAATGCACGCCGCCTTTCATGCCAGCTGATTACTTCCTCCCACTCCCGCCTCCAAGATTTTGCCCGCACTGCTCCCCACCTCTGGAACTCTCTCCCACTCCCCATCAGACTCTCCACCTTTTTTGCAATCCTTCAAACGGGCTCTCAAGACCCATTATTTCATCAAAGCCTTCCAGCGATCATTCTAACTCCCTGCTACATGCTACTTCCTCCCCATCTGTGTCAAACCAGTCTATCTTCCCCCACCTTTTTAGAATGTAAGCTCTCACGAGCAGGGCCCTCTACCCTCTTGTGCTTCTCCTTACTTTAGTGTAATTTACTTCTTACTCACCACTAGGGCACCTAACACTTGGCTGCTTATGCTCTGTTGCTTATCTGGGTGATATGGTCGCTAATGTAGAAATATATATTATCCATGTCCTGGTCCTGTATTGTATTGTTCTGTAAGTCGCTTATCTACAATTTGTTTATGTACTTTGTAAGGCGCTGCGGAACACTTGTGGTGCCATATAAATAAAATTATAATAATAATAATAATAATAATAATAATAATAATATATCTGCATTGCTTGTGATGTACAATGTGGAGCAAGACATAATGACCATTACCCAACACTTACTAATAAATACAGCTCCAATGCATAGGGCAGTTTGATAAGTGAAACAAATGGTCTGTCCAGAATGAACAGCAAGTTAAGGGGCCCATACATCTAGCGGCAATATTTCATTCTGCCGAAGGGGGGGGGGGGCACAGGAAATTTGGGCCATTCAACATTTTGAAAAATCTGGATTCCCTGATCCTAACCCATAAAAAGGTCAGAATCGACGAGTCTTTACATGTAAAATGTCCTCGATCTGTCAATGGATCACCTATCGACGATAGCCGATCAGCAGAACGGGAAATCACAGCATGCATACACTCATAGCTGATAGACACACTCCAGACTTGGAGAAATGTCAGGCAGAACTGTACTTGTTCCAATAAATCATTTATTGGGTCATTTTAAAGACCTTTTTATTTAGGTTCATGCTCTCCATATTTGATTTCAAAATCTTCATTTTGTTCATAGTGATTGAATTTTCTATTATCTGTTGGCCAGATGGAGAAGCCTCAATTTCATCCTCGTCTTCAGCGTACAAGTTATAGACCGAACCTCCACTACAGAGAAGACAGAAACAGAACATATAGGATAAATGCACGTTTAAGAAGAATATATAGGATTATAAACTTCCATTACTTTGATGCCAAAACAGGGCATCAAATTTTACTCAATTACAATTTTTCAAGGATTATGGATTATACCCAAATATACTGTTGGATATTATGGAGGAGCTCATACAGATCCTCCCCCCTACCATGCTTACACAATGCTGTCAAGCTACCACTTTCAACCAGTAGTGGGTAATGCAGTAACACCCAACTCAAACATTGGGTGCTTGCAATTTTAATTATTAAGTCCAGATTTCTCCCACACTCCAAAAATATACTGGTAGGTTAATTTGCGCCCCACAAAACTGACCCTAGTGTGTATGCGCATGTGGTAGGGAATATAGATTGTAAGCTCCACTGGGGCAGGGACTGATGTAAATGATAAGATATTCTCTGTAAAAGCGCTGCGGAATATGCGTGCGCTATATAAATAACTGGTAATAAATAAATAATAATATTTAATTAAATCTATGTATATATGGTTACCTTAATCTGCCAGTCTTTGACAAAATAATACCGCTGCATTTTCTCCATAAAACTACTGTATCCTGCTGAAAACTATTTTGGACTCCACCTATCGTGGGCCTGTTCTTGCTGGGATTATTAACAAAATATGTTGTTTTAGAGTAAGTCAAACTTTGAAGAAGCTAAGACAATAGAAAGGAGCTTGAGGATTAATTTTTTTTTTTTTTTTTAGCAAGTCTACAGCATAAATTAATCTTTAATGAAAGCTCTAATTTAATTACTACCCATCATTTATTGGTGCCTGCATAGTAAAGTGACATGATAAATGTATTAAAAGACTAAGATATTGATATATTTAGTATTACCACTAGGGTGTTTTAGCCGAGCACCATGCCACGACCTGTTCTGTAAATATACAAATGCCTCTTCCAGAGGCCATGACAGAAATCGGTCTACTAGCACATTGACACAGGGAACAGAAGCAAAGCTGGGTACACACTATGCCGACCACTCGGGTGAACAAATTAAACTCTCCCGATCAGCATAGCAGTGTGTACAAAGCTTGACCCCTTGTGACCCCTGTACGCACGGAGCTAGAAATAGCTTAGTGTGTACGTTCCTCTATTGGATCAGGAGATCGGAAGTATAAAAATTAAAGTGCACATAAAATAAAACCTTCTGATCAGACAGTTGTAGGAGCGTTGCATGAGCTTTTTACGCCGTTTATCAGCTTATGTTCCTGCCTACACACATACAATCATAAGGACGATATCTGAAGAATGGCCCAATGATTGTATAGGGGTGTACCCAGCATAATCCAGGCATGTCAGATCAAATCTCTGGCCGAGGTACCCCCCGGAAGTCATCAGCACCTTGGAGATGGAAAGTTTAATGCATGCTAAGAGCATGATAGATGTAACATGATCCCGCCAAGGTCTCGAGTAGCCTCTAATGGATTGCACTTCTGTACATAGAGCTATGACTTAAACCAGTGGTTCTCAAACTCGGTCCTCAGGACCCCACACAGTTCACGTTTTGCAGGTCACCCAGCAGCTGCACAGGTGTATTCATTACTTACTGACACATTGTAAAAGATCCACAGGTGAAGGTAATTATTTCACTTGTGATTCTGTGATGAGACCTCGAAAACATGCACTGTTTGGGGTCCTGAGGTCAGAGTTTGAGAACCTGTGACTTAAACAGACAAGTAACAGAATAGATTTCCCCACAGTGTTTTCTGTGTCAACTTCCCACAAATTGTCATATGGCAGAGGTAGCTAATGGGCACTTAAGGGTCTGTTGTACAAACAGTTGAATGGGAAAGAGTTTAAATATTACTTATAGTACTAAAAATATTACATATAACACATTGATATTCATTATAATAATTGTATATTTCAGTTTTCGTGACGTATCTGTAAAAAACGTGACCTTCTCTATGATCAACAAACTGCTCAAGAAAATCAGAGTGAACAGGAATATTGAGCACCAGTATAAAATTATATACTGGGAAATCCGATTACTATAGTATTGATTGTACATGCTAACCCCTACCTCGAATGCCTTGCTTTTATACTAGGGGGTAGATTTACTAAAGTGCAGGTTTTTAGAAATGGAGATGTTGCCCATAGCAACCAATCAGATTCTACTTATCGTTTATCTAGCACCTTCTGAATCTAGAAGATAATAGCTAGAATCCAATTGGGCAACAACTCCACTTCTTAAATCCTGCACTTTAGTAAATATACCCCCTGGACTCAAGTTCTGCAAAGCACAACAACAATCCAATACAAAACAACAACAACAACAAACCAAAAAAAACTACAACATCTAAATGAAAGGTAAATATACTTTGCAGGACCCCAAATGAAAGTCACATTAAGTCCATCTGTAGGAGAACAATCTCTTTTAGCTTTGGCCAATCCAGGACGCCCGGCAATAACAGCAGCATACTGAAACCATTACTATACAAAGCAAGTAACAGACATGAATCGCTTGTCAAGACATGTATGCATGCATGTATATTTAGTAATAAAGCGATGTTGCACAAACTACCCAAACCAAAAAGTCAAAATTGATGATAGGTAAAGAGGAATATGAAGCTGTTGAGTGTCATCTGTTTCTGCAAATCAGTTCTCAGTTTTGAGGATAGGAAACTTAGGTTCTTGTTAAAGTAAAATAAAATCCCTGCAGGCTGTAATATGGGATAATTGCACACTAAATTTAATTAAGAAATACAGCGAGATGATAGACTATTTTAATGAGCAGCTTCTCAAAATTATCCTGCCAAGTGGTCACAGCTGGAAACACTATTTGTGATCTCTTTGCTTCATTTTTTGTTTAAAGCATCTTCAGAAAACAACAGCAAGTTGTAAATTTACTAAAGAATGTGCCGTTTCCACTCACTTGCTATTTGTCAAATACTGGGATGCAGTCATAAGGTCAAACCATCAGTTATGATGTAGACATTATTAAATGTTGACAGGCAACATGTCTATAGGCTCAGAATGTGAATTCAAGACACATAGAATGGCCAATTATAAAAAGTCTCAGCACCTGTTATATACTACTAGCTGAACCCACTCTAAAGCTGCATACACACACAACGATTTTTTTAATGATTATCGTTACACGATATCGTTTAAAAAAATCGTTCACTTTCTGTGCCAAACGATGAACGATTATCGTTCATGCGCGTTCACGTTTGTAGTTCAGTTAGACTTGTCAACTGAACGATTTTCATTAAGGGAATATGCAAAAATCGTTTGTAGTTCATAAAAATCATTCATTACACTTTAAAAAATCTGACAGATAATCTGACAGAAAATCGTTCATAAAAATCGTTCATAAAAATCGTTGTGTGTGTATGCAGCTTAAGAAGTACACCTGCTGCAGAATAATAAGAGGTGTTGCCCATCTCACAAAACAATAGGCAAAAACATACAAATTCTGCGCTGGAGTACAGAGATCAATTAAAGAAATGTTTTAATCATAACAACAATTACCGGAATAAAATAAACAAACAAACAAACATGCATAAATATACGAAAAAATACAATCAAAAAAATATATGTTTAAAAAGCCAAATTCAAATGGATACATACAGAAGTGTCAAATGGATACATACAGAAGTGTATCCGCCGATAGAGACCCGTGAGAGATTACCTGGGACTCTCGGCGCTCTTGCTCTGGACGCTACACTCAGCCAACACTGGAGTTAGTTAATCAGCTAAAACAGCCTAAACAGAAGTACTTTTATTATTATTATTAGTGCGTATCACCTTTTCAGCACTATAAACAACTTTAATATCTTCCAGTGATAGACTATACAAGAGTGCATTGTATAAGCTGATATTACTATATGCTGCTATGTAGCTTTTTTAGTGTTTGATACAAATGTTGCCCTTGATTGAGACACTTATGTATGTATCAATTTGAATTTGGCTTTTTAAACATATTTTTTATTGTATTTTTTCGTATCTTTATGCATGTTTATTTATTTTATTCTGGTAATTGTTGTTATGACTAAAAAAATTCTTTAACTGATCTCTATACTCCAGCGCAGCATTTGTATGTTTTTGCCTTTTGACTAATAGCATGGCAACATTAGGGTTAGGTTGCGGTACGGAAGGGCACTAGGGGGAGGTAAGGCACTAGAGGAAGGGCTAAGGTTAGGGGGAGAATACTCACCAGAACGCCGTGCCATCAGATGACTCTGCCGGAAGTGACAGTCACATGACCGTAGAGACCCGGAAGATGCCGCAGGAAGCATCAGTGTCTACATGCTGCATGTCAACATTATGAATGTTGACATATGATACCACACCCCAAGTCGGTATATTGGAAACCTTGGAAAAAAGACCAAGGGGTAATATTTACTAGCCGTTAGTTTGTCAAAGCCACCGAGCATATTTGACTTTGAATGATGGATTCAAAACAGCAATAGTGATTAGCCATTTAAAAACCATCAGTCATAGGCAGCTTTGACAAACCTGTGAAAAAGTAAATATACCCCCCATGGGTCTTTCAGAATAAGAATTTAATAATTAAAGCATGCATCCTAGGAGGCCGAGATCCGTGGGCAGGTCCACAAGGTGTAGAAGAAGGAACAAACACAAAGGAGCAGAGCAGTGGATTTTGGCAGTCGAGAAGTACCATCTATAATAAATTGTAAGTTAATTCTCATGATCAAGGATGTAGTGATGGTTTCCTGGAATGTTCACCAGGCTTCTCAAGCCCGTGATCCACCCAAGTAGGCTCCTAATTTATATTCAGGTTAGGGGTTTGGATATTGTTTGGACACTAGTAGTATATTATAGCGAGAAAACATTATGGTTTTATTTATAGGAACGGAATACAAAGTAACTAAAAAGGTATTAGGTTTCTGGAGGTATTACCCTTTAGGAAAGTTAATAAAATGTGTAAATTGGAGGTATTTGAATGGTTTTATATATGCTGTAGGTCATAACTTTGTTGTTAGCTAGTCAATGGGCTTATGTACCTCCCATCCTAACCCCCTTATCTTTCCAAACAATAAAGAGAGTTGGAGGGTTGCCTAGAACAAAATCCATGTTGTTCCAGAGGGGTAAAAGGGGAAAAGGGAATATAGATATATTAAAACTTTAAATATATATGGCAGGGGTTCCCAACCACGGTCCTAAAAGGCACACTAACAGTCCAGGTTTTAAGGATAGCCATAGTTGAGCACAGGTGACTTAATTAGTACCTTAGTTCTTTTGATTTAACAATCTGTGCTTAAGCATGGATATCACTAAAACCAGGACTGTTAGTGTGCCTTGAGGACAGAGGTTGGGAATCACTGATATATGGTATGAATATTAATAGCAGGGTATGTATGAGAATTTTTTTCTCTTTTTGACAGGTATGCCCAGAACTGAGATCATCGAAGATGCTGTACAAGTTTCTGCTCAGAAGACAACCTATCGTAACAACTGCGTTGGAGAAAAGCATGCCTCCAGCTGACAGGTGGGAGGGCCATATAATAAGGTCTGATGTCAGTGAAACAAGGAAGTAACTATCTTTTTTCTGCCAGTAAATATGCCACAGATTCGAAATATTATATATTATATTCTTGACAATCTGAGTGGTCACTTATCTAGAGGAAAAGTTACAGTAAAATACAGTATTACTAATGTAAAACAACATTTGTCCCTATTATGAGATTGGCAGCCATTTTGTTTCTTTGTATAGTTAGTGAATATCTGCTGGTGGAGAAACAGAAATGAGATGTGCGCTCTAAAAGCGCAGCAGTGTTACACAATAAACTAATATAGTTATGGGTCACTGATATAAATGCAAGTACACAAAAGACTTGAGTGATATAGGAACATGGGTGAAGTAATATAGGAGACAAGAGGATGAAAACAGGGCTGAAGTAATTGGGACAAAGAAGAGGTGGGGATCACAGGTCATACAGTGTAAAAAAAAAAAAGAATCTAAAATTAATTTCACACTCCTCAAAATGCCTCATGCTTTTGGGGCCCTGGATAGCACCGAGCCATTCACTTCAAATTTCCACACTAGCACTTCTAAATTCTCGTTTTGACCACTGGGGGGGTGGGGGAGGTAATGCATACTACACAGAGAGATGTATCCGATCGGAATTAAATGTGTTCCTAGAAATTGTATGAAAATAATGCAGGAAGCTTTGCTCTAGGGCAATATTTCTCAAACTCTGTCCTTGTCGAACCCTAACAGTGAGGTGTTTTCAAGGTTTCCTCAGGAATAATTAGTACCACCAAAACTTCTGTGCTTGAGCTAGATTATATGGAAAACATTTTCTATTATGCTGGGTATACACGGGACGATAAATAGTTCATAAGCCAACAAATGATCTATCGCCCCGACCGTTGGCTCGTGTGTACACCCAATATATCTGTAAACGATGTATTTTACAGAAATATCGTGTTGGCCGCGCAGCACGACAGATGAGATGTATCTTGCAGATATATTGTTCACAACTGCCTGGGTGTACACATGACCAAGCGACCCATATGCTGGCCACAGAAAGTGGTTAAAATGGCGTCAATACTGCTTCCTCTGTCCAGACATATCGGTCGGCTGATTGGTAAGTATGCGCCTGTGCATACACACCAAATCGGTTGGTCGGCCAAGTGCGTACCCCGCATTAGGGTTCCATGAGGACCGGGCTTGACAAACACTGCTTTAAGGTATGCACTTTGCAAAATATTGCAGAGAATCCTTTAGACAAGTGCCACTAATATCAGCTGTCCTTTCTATTGGAAGCTAAACATCAGCTTGTATGTAATGTGCTGTTTCCTAGAGGTCACCAACTGGTATCAAATCCACAAGCCAACTCCCCCAAAGCATATCTGACTTGCAAAAACCGAGGCATGTATAAAGAAAAGAAACAGAATTACCTGAGAGATTCTGATAGCGGAGTTAATGTACCATCCCCTCTGTCCACCACACGGAAGAAATTCAGTTGATCACCTTCACGGTATACCAAAAAGGTAACCTGCTTATTTGAGGAGATCTTTTCCCACATCTCATCTTGCACAGGATCCATGTACTCGGCTATTTCCCTGATTGGATCCTCCAGAGGCACTGAACACCGCAAATAAAAAGGGACAAACACAGACAAATAGAGATGACTGCTCGAGTCTAACCTTTGGGCGTCTTCTCTTGGATTTGACCAACTAGTCCCTAAAGTCTACATTCTATTCATCCTTGCTATAATATACTCTAGCAATTTAGGCGGATGTTGATATCCTCCTACACTGGTCAACATGGGAATCTCATTTTGCATGAGGACCTTCTGGCTTATAGGAGGGAGGCGACCAGGCTTCTATGAGGAGTTTCTCCATCCTTTTCACAATAGCCCAGCATATAGAGTGTCATATCCAGCTGCTGTATATACACACCCACGTCTGCATTGTAAAACCTTCAGTCTAAATATTTTTTTTCTACCCATCTTGAAAAGTGCAAATGATTTATTTAAATTCAGCAGAGAGTCTAATGTTCATTTCCTGGAAGCTTCCATTCTGGGAACACCCTCTTCCTGTAATGCAGCTACTTTCCTCCATAATAAGCACTTCTATCTGCTAATTGTGTGAGATAGGATTGATCTACCAGGCAGCATTTAATCTTTAGCTAGGAAAAAGAAATAAAAACAAAATATAAAATACATTTTGTGTTATTTAGAAACACTATTTTGAAAGGAAATTATAACCTATTATACACTGTAATCACAGCTAAGGTTGATTTATTTCCCCCTGAAAGTCCCGTTTACATGGGTTGCACACAAAATGGACATATGGGGGTATATTTACTAAAGTGTGGGTTTTTAGAAGTGGAGATGTTGCCCATAGCAACCAATCAGGTTATAGCTATTATGCTCTAGAAGGTGCTAGTTAAATGTTAAGTAGAATCTGATTGGTTGCTATGGGCAACATCTCCACTTCTAAAAACCCTCACTTTAGTAAATATACCCCACGGAGTGTGTTACAGAAATTAGAGTATACTGCATATACAGTATATCTTACACACATGCGCACACACACTTCCAATACCTAGATTGTTCACATATATGGCAATTAGAATTAACCAATGCGCTAGGTTAACTAGGTAATGAGACTATGACACAGATACCCATCACAAATATTTTGAATGTCTACTAGAATGGTAACATTACTTTTCTTGTGTCCAGTCAGAATGCCGACATGGACTTTAGGTCGACAACTAATATGTATGTATTATGTATTGACTTTGTTCTAGACTGAAACAAGCACTGGTTGATTATTCTTCTTTTGTAGTATTTGCAGTGCCTCATACCTGTAATTGTGTTCTCATTCTTTGACAGCTTGAATTGTTTTATTATATGATTATTAGTCTGTGTCTAACACTCCATTGTGCTAGTCTTTTAAAATGTCTGTCTTTGTTTCATTAGCTGGTATTCCAAACTGACTCAGGTGTATAACAACCCTAATTGGTCCTACCGGCATATCTCAATTGCAATTGACTTTATGAGCACATAATCAGCACACCGCTCTTATAACAAGCATACCAGTTCTTTCTAGAACATTTAGAATTATCTACTTCTCATTAAATATTGTATATCTGTATAACTGGCAAAAACCAGTCAATAGACGTTTTATTGATCCTGGGCGGGTGGGATATACCAATACATGGGGGCTATAGACACTGGTGGGTGGATGGAGGTAATGCAACTGGGTCATTCCATAGTAACTCACGTTACAAAGTGACACAGCAAACAATTAGCAAATCCTGTTTACAGTTTTTTTAAAGCATGACCAGTCTTATTATCTCAGTAAATAAAATTAATTTCACAAATTCCTTTTGTGGTTGATAGCAAGTATATGCATGGCTATGTCACTTAGTAACATGAGTTACCATGGAATGACCCACTGGGGGTCTGTTGCTTCTGGGGGATTTATTGAGACTGGGGGAGGAAGGTACAGGTAATTTTACAGTGGGGGCCTATAGCCACAAGTACGAGCCACCCCCCATTCAGCGACAAAAGATCGCCCTCCCTTCGTCACTCCTTCCTCCAGCGTCAATGCCCTTCCCCCTTGGCATTGCCCCTTCCTCACTGCTAAAGCAGAGTGCAGTGGGGCGGCGTGAGTCAGGGGGTGCTGATCATCTGTCCCCGCTGCTGCAGCTGATCTCTGTACTCTTAGAGATCAGCCTCACAGTGCTCGAGGAAAAACTAAACTCCTTGCACTTTACATTTTTGGCACATTCGTCCAGTGTGCCGTACGGACGGCATTCTGAGACGCCATTTTGACAGTCAGAGACCGCTGACATCAATGCCAGGGGGTGGACGAGCAGGAGGAGATCAGTTCTGCACACATGCAAAACAGATTTCCTCATTCACAGGCTGGGGCAGGTAGCGCTGCATGAGATGTGACCCAGTCATCGAGTGCCCAGCTGGCATGACAGGTAAGTGGTTAAAGACACATTGGCATGACAGCTAGTCTTCACAGGAGGGTGGACAATAAAATACCATACTGACTAATTTTTCCTTACTTTACCGAATACACCCTTCAACAAAACTTCAATATTAAAATAAAAAGAATATCACTAAAAATATCATTTTAATAAACACCCACCCCTCCACAAAAGGGGTCAATCCTATCAGAAATGGCCACACTTTACGGCAGCCCAGATTCGCTGAATTTTGCTCACAGCCCCATAGTGCTCTGAGTAAAATTCTGCAAATTCAGGCTCGGATCGGGCCGCGGAGGGTGCGAGGTGGCGGTCCATTGCCTGCATTTTAACGCTGTTGCAACAGCAACTCACACCGTTCACACATAATAGCAATGACCAGAAAGTAACCATCTGGCACGAGTCATATTTCAGGAATCCCAGCAGCATGAGACAGTCGCAGTTTCACTAAACTGGCTCTGTGTACTTACATGTGCATGGGTTAATCTTTGAGACTAGCCTATGCTACTATAGGATCAACTGAATAGCTTCTGGTGGCCACCTACACTTGCTCACCACCACAGAGGTGGTCAACAGCAGAAGGGGCAGTTCAAAGAGAGCTGTGACCATTTCTAACACAGATGCTTCACTGTGCAGAGCCGAGGCTTTGTCCCATTAGCTACAGTGCTGGGAATGGACAAGGTGCTGTGACAAAAACCTGTCAGGTTCTCCTAAACTGCAGAGATACCGGCGTGGGACGAACATGGTTCTGCTTGGGAGAAGAAAAGGCATGGATGAGAGATGGGGGCAGATGTATTAAGCTCTAGAAAGTGGTAAATGACCGGCCAATCAACTCCCAACTGTCATTTTTCAAACACAGCCTGTAACATGAAAGTCAGGAGCGGAGTGGTTGGTCATTTATCACTTTCCAGAGCTTCATACATCTGCCCCATTAGCTGAATGAAAAGAAATAGGATCTTTATGGGCTAATTAATCTAAAGCTATTAATTTATGAGTGACCACCTTTTAGGTGAAACATAACAGTGCAGGGTACACTAGAAGGGATTGGTCAGTGAACCAAAAAAAAAAAAAAAGTTATCCCATTTGATTGGCCCTGATCTAGAGATTGGATATTCCCAGACATAGGTACTATGGCCAATTTTAAATAATTAGTACAGCATTTGATGCAAATTACAGCACATAATTTTGGTGCCTCGTGCAGAAATCAGCCGTACATACCTCTCCGGGTGTTAATTGGACCGCCTCTCATAGCCAACACCAACTTCAAGGTGCAACCTTCAGAGATGCTTAGAAGAGAAGGGAAAAAAAAAAAAAAAGGAAGTAAATCAGTTTTATGGTTGGTTTAAAATCAAATCAATGTCTAGAACACAAAGGCTTCAGTTTGGGGTCATACACTTACTTATAATCATTCAGGCAACATTCATCCTCTAGTTCCACATTGTTCCAAATTAAGTGTTGTTGACTAATGGGAATGCCTGGAAACAGGAATCAAAAAGTTAGAAAAAAATATAATATGTACTACAAAAACTTCAGTCCATGTACATTTGCATATATATGTACAAATTATAACCTTCATAAATGATATACAAAGCATTACTGAACTTACAATAGAAAGTATGTATAATATATATATATATATATATATATATATATATATATATATAACATTCATCTATCTACGGCACTGCCTGGGTTTTGATTCCCCTCTCTCTCTTTTTAGGAGTGCTTCCCCTACTTTTTTTTTTTCTCCGTCCTCTCTTCCTCCATCACCAACTTCTTCTCCAACTCTTTCTCCCGCTGAAGTCCTTTCCCCTCTTCCTATCCCCCACTACTCTCTTGCCTCCTCTCTCACTGTTCTCCCGCTTTCCACATTGTTATTTCTGATGACGTCATCCAGTTTGGTATCAGGGGCGGCAGAGGCCTTTGGATGTTGAACTCGCCGGTTGCAGCTGCATGTTAATAAAGAGCGGCGGCAGGTATGCACCGTGCACATTAGACCAAAAGTGCACGGCCCGCGTCTGCAGTCTAGCATGCTGCCGTAATTAAAATCAGGGTCCAAATTTATAATAGACATTATTCACACAAACCCGTATGTACAAAGAATATCAGGACCACTGTGTTGGTATTCAGTGTTCGCAAATACGCGCTATAGTGCGTATTTTACCCAATATTGAGCACTGGGGACTCACCTTTATAAAGTAGCCGGGTCCCCGGGGACACGCTGTGCTGTGACCAATCCCTGACAGCAGCACAGCGCATCCCCCTGAGAAAGACACAACGCTGTCTGTTTATAGCGGCCAATGATCCCAACATCGGCACAGCATCTGTGACCGGCGCTGGGACAGTGTGTTTGTTCCCAGCGCAGGGTAAGCCACCGCGGCGGGTACTTGGTTAAGGGACCACCTGGTCCCTTCCACCAGCGTCGGCGGTAAAGTGGCGGCGGGAGAAGCCTGGCTCTAGGCGCAAACTAAGTGGAGCTTGCTGCCCGGAAGCCAAGTAGCAGCGGCGGTTGTTTGGCACTGGCCGCGAGTCCAGCAGCCAATAGGAGGCAGACGCGACTAGCCAATCATGGCTCGCCGCGTCATGGCCCCGCCCACTCGTGGTGTCTTGAATTAGACGCCGCTGAGCAGGAAACTTCAGTCCGGCGGCGGAGAGGAGGAATGAAGACCTCCCGAAGAGAAGAGCGTTGCGGCAACAGTTCCGGCAGTCCGCGCAAGAGGCCAGAAGATTGCGTGATGAAGGAGGAAGAAAGGTAGAGGCAGCGCCGCTGGCCATGACGGGCCAGCGGCAGAAGAAAGAAGCTGAGGACCGGAGAGGACTGCGGGGGTGGAAAGAAAAAGAGCTAACAAAGCTCCCCCCCCGAAGCCTCTTCCAACGTACAGGCAGGCGGCCTTGGGCCACCGTTATTTAACTCCTCCCTAGACCACAAGGGTTGTCGTTCACTAGTCCCGTGGAATAAATTCAGGCAATAGGCCTGTGGGTATATAGGTGGGCACAAGACCCGGGCTACAAAAGGGGCATTAGGCCCAATTGAAGGTATCTGCACCACAAATAGCTGTGAGTGACATGGGCATTAGGCCCAAGTCACTAAAGGGCAAATAGGTGGGCCAATACTGGGGACAATGCATAGGGGCTCAACTACTGGGGGCAATGCATTGGGGGGATTACTACTAGGGGTAATGCATAGGGGGATTACTACTAGGGGCAATGCATAGGGGGGGGACTACTATGGGCATTAATGTGCGGCATAATGTGTAAAGGCCGAGCATGGCTGTGTGGCATCATTTGTAAGGGGTTAGGGGAGGTCTGAAAGTTATATGGAGAGCTCTAAAGCATAAATTATTATGGGACCCAGAAACGGTCAGGAAGGACCCCATTTTTTTTTTTAAAAAGTGGAAGGCCCTGGGACCCACATATTTTGTCACTCACTGCGATCACTGGGTATAAACAATTGCTGGCATTGTGACAATTGTGAAGATAAGGAAAATAGGAAGCACAAAGCAGTGCTCCTGTAACCCCAAGATTTAAAGACATCTACTTTAAGGGGGTTCACACAAAGCAAAAACCTAAAGCTGGCCACACACATGGCGATCTGCACACGATCAGCCGATGTGTACGATTTGTGTACGATTTCCCTTGAAACTCTCCCCGGCAGCTCTGCACACGATCTCCATATGATCTGCACACAATTTGTTGTCCAATCTTCATACGATCTCTCCTGCATCCAGACTATTACAGTGCACCGTGTCCTAGGCTGTCAGATCTGCCCTACTGCACGGCAGATCTGATGATGCGATGTGCGACCAGCGGGGACGCGCATCGCAACGTGATCGTGAGTGGGGACTCACGATTTGGCCATATTTTAAACAATCTATCGTTCCAATGTGTCGGAATCGGCCAGATAGGGTAAAATATCGCTATGTGTGTGGCCAGCTTAACACAAACGCTTTCCCAGCAATGTAGCAATGAGGCAATACATCCTCATTAGTACAAAGTTTGTACATAGACCAGATGAACACAATGGTTAGAAAAACCTGTACAAACGGCAAACAATTTATAACAACAAAATGCTCTCATTAGTATTTAGTTACTGTTTGCATTGCTCTTGTGGCTTCTTATCTCACAACATTACATGGTTCTTAATTACCATTGGCTCCTGCTCAACAGCTTAAATGTCAATGGTCTGAACAGATAGTAGCTTCAAGGCACAGTGGCTAATTAAAACCTAGTTACTCTTTCGTATTTTTTAAATATATATATATATATATATATATATATATATATATATATATATATATATATAGAAAATGGGGTGGAAAGGACAAGCGCCAAATAGTGTGATAAATTAAAAAATAATTGTGCCCGTGCTCAAATAATAATGTGCGTACCAAAAGATAAATCTTTAAGGCTTATCTGTAAATCTTGTCAGTCGATTGAGTATACAAAGCTGGACCCGGGTTACTGGTGCCAGATAGGACCTTAGTAGGGAAAGGCTCTTGACAGAGCCAGGTGAAGAAGAAAAATAATATAGTGTAGTAATTTCAGAATACTGAGTCTCGTAATAAATGGTTATGCGTACCCGATAGATTCTTGTGTAGATGCATATAGTGTTAACCTTTGGTAACTTTATCCAGGTTTCTTCCTTATTTTTCAGCCCCAAAAGTACCCACATAAAGTGGTGATGGTCTGCTCACTCCCCTTGATATGCGGTCTGTCACCCTTGTCAATATACGAGCCAGAGAGGAGGACTTCATATATTATTTCATCTACTTATTATACAATCCAGGAACCACTTCTCCTTTGTTGCAGCACAGGACACAGCCAGACACAGTCTCTCTCCCAACCCAGTGTGTGTGCAATCAGGACAGCCCTGTACAGTGTGTGTGTATATATATATATATATATATATATATATATATATATACACACACACACATCACAGAATCAAACTGGGTTATGCAGGGATTACCACTGATCAACACAAAATATTCTGTAAATACAAAAAAACCGTAGCACACCAACCACCAAATGCTAAAGCATTCCCCAATTACCTACAAGAGTATAGACAATGAACCCAGTTTCTAAAGACGCAACCGTATACAGATTCCCTATAAAACACATTGATCTGTGCAAATGATTGAGTTTTTATTTTTAAAACAAACAGTTGAACCCCAACCTTACAATAGGGAGTGGAGCACACATCATTTTGCCGCTGCTCGCTCTTATTACAAGCAGACTGCAAGTGTACGCAAGGGAGTCAATGGTTCGTCTTCTACTTACCCACCCTCGGCCAACACCATGTCATTACAAATGGACTTAATCACCGAAAAGTGTCCCCAGGTCAGAAACTCCGTACTGACAGCAGCTTTGGTAAGTTCAAGCACATATTCTACCTTAGAGCATAGGAAGAGCATTTCAGCTGTGCAACTTCAGAGCAGAACAGTCGTGTTGTATTAATAGTTGTACTTTGATCCGACCTGGATACTGTTAGGGATACAAGAATAGTGTCTTGCGAGGGTATACTTGGCCGAAGATAATATATTATTCTTGTTTTGTCTTCTGCTTAAAAAGCAGATCCTGGTTTCCAATTCACTAAGCATTGCTAAAACATTGATTACTAGAATATAAAAATTACAGTTCCTCTAAAGAATAGAGATATTTTATGGCAAAAATTAAGGGAAATGAGTTTTAAAAATGACCTTTGCCAAATGCAATTTTTAGAGAGGAGAGTTTTCAATGTACAGACGTCAGCGGGGGAGCATAAAAACCAGACTTACTGGAAGTAGTGTTTACAATGATGCCTAGTGACAATACAATAATCAGCACACGTGAGAAACCCAAGTACACAATGGCTGTAGATGCTATAAGCAAATATGGCCACCCAGTTAAGCTTATGGGCCAAAGTGCAGTATAGACTAGTTCATATGGGTCCTGTCTTGTAGCTGTTAAGCTGTATGAGTTTCCTTAACTCAGCAGTATCTCACGTCGCTAACTAAACTATTTTTAAATGGATTTGGTATTATCTAGCTATGACATATGTTGCCCTTTGTAGGGGGTTCATTCATGAAATTTGCATGAAAGAAAACACACACACACACCTGGAAGACCTATACCATATGCCAAAACTGACTCAATGCCCTGCCTTCAACATATTTCCAGGGAATTCAAATGGTCTATGAATGCAATACAAATGGTCATCGGTGAACATCATTTAAATGCCTACTGTAAATAGGAAGGTATCCAGACTATAGATCTACATGAAAAAGGTCGACAATATCTAGATAGACACAAGGGGCCAAATGTAATAGGGTGAGAGTTTAGCAGTAAAATCTCACATTGGTTGAGTTTTATCTTCAAAATGGGAAAACATCTGAATGAGATTTTAAATCGTGAGAGTTTTTTAAGTCTAAAAAAACATGCAAGTTCACTCTGTTACTTTGTTTTTGGACACTATTACATTGACAAAGTTTAAAAAGTGTCAGAAACTCTCACTTTTCTAAACTCTCACCCTATTACATTTGGCCCAAGATGTTAGACAATAGGTCGACAGGGACAAAGTGTCCACACACTAAGGGTCAACACGGAAGATGGTCGACAGGTATAAATGGTCAACATGGTCAAAAGGTTGCCTTGAAAACAGTTGAAACTTTTGTTTTTAGGGTCTTACCGGAGGGTTAAGGCCCCTACACATTAGACGATATCATGAGCGATTTGGCCGATTCCAACGCATCGGACGTAAGGTCTCCCCCTAAAAGCACAACCAGCCCTGGAATTTTCAGAGCCAGTCCTGATTGTGAAAATACAGGGGACAGCTACCAGCGGCCCCTTAATGCCCCGCATGCTGGTACTTTTAGTTCTCCAAGTACTAGCATGCGGGGGAGGCTTGCTGGGACCTGGAAATTTCCAGCAAGAGACAATATTTTTATACAACACTATACACAACGGGTGTCGGGGATAGCCCTGGGCTATCAGCCCAGGCCCTTGGTGCCCTGGAGAGGGAGACCCCCACCCCCCCAGGGATCCCTGGCCTGGGCTGACCAATGGTCAGGCATAATGCTTTGGCCGGTGGACCAGTTGAAAGGGTTCCCCTGGCTGTTGCATTACACCCCTGCTAGAAAGAGTCCGCGGCTGGCTATGGAAAATACAGGGGACCCCTACTCATATTGCCCCCTGTATTTCCAAAACCAGGACCGGCTTGCTGAGCCCAGTGCTGGTTGCTCTAAATCCAAGGAAGCCCTACGTCTTTTGTCCCCTATATTTTCACAACCAGGACTGGCTCTAAAAAGTCCGGGGCTGGTTGTGCTTATAGAGGGGGACCCACGTCTTTTTTTTTTCTTTGGGGGGGATTTTCTCACTGATCTGTGCATGCATCTGTGTCATAGTACAGCCCATTATTTAAATTTGGGCAGAAAACTTTAAGATGGTCGTCAGGTGTTTGGGACAGCAAACGATATATCATTAAGGCTCTAACGATTTGGAAATCGTTAAAGACGAACAATATATTGTTTTGTCGTTCGTAATATTGCACAGGGTGTATGCACTATATTATCTGTCCAGGTGTTCAGGGAAAATCATTAACGATATTGCATCATTAGCAAATAGTTTAATGTATACCCAGCTTTAGGGTTAGGCACTTACCCCGACGGTTAGAGTTAGGTAGTAGAAAATACGGTTAGGGTTAGGCACCAAGTGGAGGGTTAGCGTGAAGGTTAGAAAACAAATAAAATAATATGTCGACTATTTTCATGGTGACCTTTTGACCCAGTTGACCTTTAGTGTGTCGACCTATTGACTGTCTAACATCTGGGGTCTATCTAGACATTGTCGACCTTATTCATATAGATCTATTATACCACATCCAAATAGGAAGCGGTAAATATATACTGCAGTTAGTGGGAATTCAATTTGCCACTGGACTTACTGCAGGTTTTTACCTTCTGGTTTAAGTGCCTGAAGTTATTCAATTATATCCCGCAGTAAGCCCCATATAACACGGTAAACCCAGCATCTCATGCACGGTACCGCATAGGTTCCAGGTTAAGTGCCTGGAGCTATGCAGTTACCGCGCACAGTAAGTCCCGAGGGGAGCGCTTAAAGTGGATTTCTGTTTGCACCCTCCTGATGTGCGAGCAGAAATCAGTGTTAAGTTCACACTCGGGCTTGCTGCACATGGTAACTGCATAGCTCAGGGCACTTAACCCAGAATTGATGCCTTACCACGCATTAGCAGTGGAGCTTACTGCAGGATATAACTGCTTTGGGCACTTAACCAGGGAGCTAAAAGCTTGCGGTAAGCCCTGTGGCTAATGGAGTTCCTCTCCTAATTTTTTCATCACACATGACCCTGTGACACAAGCTAGAGACTTATGGGAGAACAAACCTGCCACAAGTTTGTACGTACTTGCCAAGAGAACAAAAGTATTAGGTCATGCCCAACACATACAGAAAACAGGAAAAGAAAAAAAACCTAAAGCAATGTATAACACATTATAAGGCTGATTCTGAGGTGAGAGCAAAGCAAAAAAAGGGCAAGTAACTCTGTACCTTGACAAAACCATGTAAAATGTGCAGAGAGATTTAGATTTGGGAGGGGTGTGTCTAAACGCTAATCTACATTAATTTTTACATAATCTGTCCAGCATTTGTGGGCTGCATGAAAAAATTAGTTCTGGTAGGCTTACCTAGATAACGCCTTTTCTTCGAGGCCCATAGGGTACACAGGGATACCATGGGGATATTATGGTTGGAGACCAGGCACCAAACAGTTAAAGCTTCAGCTCCCAGGATGCCTTTGGTCCTCCTCCATATATACACAGCCCCTAGCAATAGGATTTCAGTTTAGTTAAGAAGCCTCAAGGCAGGAGAAGGAAAGAGAAGGAAGAGCAAATTGAACACCAGAAACACTCACACAAAATTAGGTAATCTGTGACCAAAAGAAAAAATTACCCATGCAGCCAAGTGTGTCAGGGTGGGTGTCCTGTGGATCCTAGGGACCTCGAAGAAAAAAAAAAAAACAGTTATCTAGGCAAGTCTACCATAACTCAAAAATGTTTTCTTCAGGGTCCATAGGGATACCATGGGGATGTCCTAAAGCAGTTCTCCTAGAGAGTGCTTCTGAGCAGAAAGGAGAACTCGTCGCCCAAAGGAAGCATCCTGAGAGGCAAAAGTATCAAAGGCATAAAACCTAAGAAAAGTGTGGACAGAAGACCACGTACCTGCCTTGCACAATTGTTCAGCAGAGGCACCACGATTAAATGCCCACAATGGCCCTACAGACCGAGTAGAATGTGCCGTCGCCATGCTTGGGACAGGGAGATCAGCCTGTGTGTACACCTGAGAGAGAGCGCAGAAACCTGTACTCTCAATGTAGCCAGGTGGAGACCAATGTCTAAAACAGCCTGGAGAAAAGCCAGTATCTGGAAATCCTGAATACCTTAGGATCATACTTTCTGGGGGTTCACCAATGACCAAAAGAATGCCAAACCCTGTAATAGATACGGATAGAAGCAGGCTTTCATGGCATAAGCATCGTCTGAATTACAGAACTGAAAGCCAGATGAGGCAAGTCCGGATGCTGGCAGGGACCCTGCGTCAGCAGATCCTGCCATAGAGGAAGAGGATACGAACTGTCTATGGATAGATTCTGTAAGTCGGTGAACCAGTGATGTCTGGGCCAAGCTGGAGCCACCAATATTACTGTTCTGCTTTCCTGTTTGAATTTCTTGAGAACTCTTGGGAGGAGATACGCCAGCTTGAAGTCCCATCTTACTGCCAGTGCATCCACAAAGGCTGCTGATGGGTCTCTGGACCTGGGGGCCTTGTAGTTGTGACGTGACACCATGAGATCTATTTCTGGTAGACCCCATTTGTTTACCAGGAGCTGAAACACTGTCCTGGCGACTTAGGAAGTCTGCTTCCCAATTGCGTACTCCCGGCATAAATATTGTCGATAGCTGGAAGATGACGTTCTGCCCAAATCAGAACCTTTGTCACTTCTTTCATTGCTGCATAACTTCTTGTGCCTCCATGATTGAGGTAGGCCACTGTTGTCGCATTGTCAGACTGGATCTGGACCGGCTTGCTCTGGAGCAGGTCCTGTGCCATGACAAGTGCTTTGTATGCTGCTCGCAGTTCCAGAATGTTTATTGGCAGATGACTTTCCTGATTTGTCCACCTTCCCTGAAAGGTGTGATGAACTGTCACTGCTCGCCATCCCCGAAGACTGGTGTCTATGGTAAGAAGCACCCAATTTGGAATCCGGAATGGGCGGCCTTTGTTCAGATGATCCTTTCTCAGCCACCACAGGAGAGAGTGATGAACCTCCTGAGTAAGAAGGATCCTCTGGGACTTTATTTGATGATACTGTCCGTTCCACTTGGAGAAAATCAATTTTCGCAGAGACCTGGAATGGATCGGAGCATACCCCACCATGTCGAAGGTGGATACCATTGATCCCAGGACCTGCATTATTAACAGAATGGATACCCTTCGTTTGTGAAGCAGCTTGCGTATTTGCAACTTTTCTGACACCTCCTGCTTAAAACCCAAAAAGTCAGAAGGATCGTGAATCAGCTTGCGTATCTGCAACGATAGGGACACAATCTTGTCCTCTGGCAGAAACACCATCTGTGCCTGAAAATCCAAAAGAGCTCCCAGATGTACCATCTGCTGAGTTGGAGAAAGTGATGATACCTTCCAATTGCTAATCCAGCCGTGCTTTTGTAAGCAGGCTATGGTCAGTTGAAGATGGTTTTGTAAAACAACTGGAGTCTGTGACATAAGAAGGTCGTCCAGATATTGCAGAATTCTGACTCCCTGATGCCTGAGATAGGCGTCGTGACTGCCATTGAAATTGGTAATGTTTCTGAAGGACAGCAAACCCTAAAAATTGCTGGTGGGATGGTATAATAGGAACATGCAGATATGCATCCTGAATGTCGAGGGAAACTATATAATACCCCGGCTCCATTGCCAAAATAATTGATCGGAGAGTTTCCATATGAAATGTGGGTACATGGATAAACCTATTGAGGGTTTCTAGGTTTAGTATAGGGCATGAGTTGGAATAATAACCCCTTCCCTGTTGCGACACAGGAATTGGGACTATTATCCCCGCCTGCAGCAGTGAGTGAATGGCCTTCTAAAAGGACCAAAGCCTTACCGCATCTGCTGGAAGATCTGTGCAAAAAACTTCTGGGGAGGATGCCTCCTGAAAGTGAGGGCATAACCCCGAGAGCGCACTTCTCGGACCCAGGCATCTATTTGACACGAACAATCCGTAACTGAAGAAGTCGGCCTCCCACCCTGGGATCCCCCAGGAGGAGGCCTGCCCCATTAGGCAGAGTGCTTGTCGTCCGGCTTAGAAGCTGGACGTCTTGCCGGGCTAGACCTCTTAGTATATCGCCTTGATATTTTGTGAAAACTAGACGTCTAGAGGAAGGCTGGTCCCTTGCTCATCCCTGAGAACGGAAGGACCAAAAATAAACCTGTCTAGATATTATAGGGTGCCGTAGATGGCAGACCTGCTGAGTTTGAAGCTGCCAGAGTAGCTATCATTTTATCCAACTCTGCTCCAAAATGTACTTTTCCAAAAAAAGGGTAAATCTTCCAGCACCTTCTTTGATCCTGTATCAGCTTTCCAGGATCTAACCAAAGGGCCCTGCATGCCAATATTGAAGCTGCTGATGCTTTAGAAGCGAAATTTCCAGCATCTACAGCAGCTCCTCCCAGATAGGAAGCCGCTTCCCGTATATGTTCTCTGGTAGCATTTGGTAGAGAATTTTCCAATGCTCCCATCCATTCTTCAACAGCCTTGGCTACCCAGGCTCCAGCCATAGCTGGACGGGTAACAGTTCCAGATGATGAAAAGATCGTTTTGAGGACATGCTTCAATCTTTTTAGCCATGGAATCCTTCAGAGAAATGCTGACGGAATAGACAATGTAACATTTCTGATTAAATGTGTCACATGAGCATCCACAGTAGGAGGTAGCTCTCGCCTTACCTGACATCTCCGTACATCCAGTTGCAGTCCAGGTAGCAGCAATGCGGCTAGCAAGCTTTTCCGCGACCTGCCGAAATCACCAGCCCAGATACTGGGTTGCGGCCCGGCAGAGGTAGATGGAGTCGCAGTATATGCGTCTTAATACAGACACTTAGTACTGCCAACCCAAAAACATAAAATAAAAGCTTAGGACTGCCAAAGCAGTCCCCTGTTCCAAAGGTGCATCTTGATCTTGCCGCACCAGACAAACAACTGAAGTCCTATGGCTAGGGGCGGGGTATATTTGGAGGAGGACCCAATGCATCCTGGGAGCTGAAGCTTGAAACTGTTTGGTGCCTGGTCTCCAACCATAATATACCAATGGTATCCCTGAGGATCCCTATGGACCCTGAAGAAGAAAACAGCCAGTACAAGTATTTACCCTACATACATAAACATACATTTATTTCTTTATGTATGTAAAGAAATGTATGTGCACTCATCGCATTGCAAAATGATTTGTTCCAGATGCAAAGTTGCTTGCTTTTTTTTTTTTTTTTTTTTTAAATGTGCTCTGAAGTCAGAATCAGGCTCTATGTAACAACCAAACCAATAGCCTGGCTATACTAGACTGCAAAAATATATCTGCGGTTATTTCCACAGCTCTTCTCTGCTGATAATTCGGTTTTTAGACCGAGGTCACGCAGTGATTGGCTGTTTGGGACTGCCTGGGGCTGTTACTGAGGACCTCATCAGCGGCAAATGGAAGAGGGTGTTAAATTGTGAACAGGAGAGATGAGGAGGTGCGGGAGCTATTGGCAGTGCGGGGAGAGAAGATAAAGGCCCAAGTAACGGGCACAGTGAAGGATGCCTCCATTTACAGCAATATTGCTAAAATCCTTGCTACAAGGGCGGTAAGAAAATTCAGTAGCAGATGGTAAATAGGCCTCCCTAGTCACCCAGATAGTCTTGCCACGTCTGCGGTCTCTAGGCCACATTGTACCACAGAGGTAATCTTCAATATAGACAAGACGCTCTCAGAAAGGGGCTCTCTGAGCTGGGATCCGGGTTACACCATTGTTGAAAAACCCAGGTTAGAGCCGCAAGTTTGCCGGCATGTATGTCTGAAAGGGGCATTATTAACCAATTAATAACAGGAGGGTTTCCCCTCCATTGTGATCAGTACAATTTTTATGGTGATGGGGATTCCAGTCAGAATTTTGATAAGACAAATGTCGATGTGATCATACTGTCGACAGTATATATATTTTCATGGTTAAGCCAAAATGTGCAAAAAAAAACAAAAACAAAAAACAGTCTGGTGATGACATTATTAACGTTATGAACATTTTAACCATGTTGACATATTGCTTGTCCAACTAATGTCCATATCAACATGTGACTGTCGACCTGCCGTACTTCTGGTGTCGACAGTTCATACCACCCCCACGGTGATGTGCTTTTTAACCATTAGGGGAAAATTCAATAGGCAGCAAGGCAGAGGTGCCAGCGCGCCAACCAGCTCTTCAGCAAATTGCGACCCACCGAGGTGCCCAGGAATATCTGAGATGCTGGGTTACCTGAATAAGTGATGTGTGCAGTCGCACCATCATCACTGATTGAATTGTCCCCTTAATGTGAATTTTATATGCATTTAATGGCAAAAGGATTATGTTCCACAATTCCTCCTGCAGTAATGTTCCCGCTAGGCTGAGTTAGTGGGACGCCATGCCCTGCCAGATTTGAAAGGGGCAAAATGCGCCCTGCCCCTGCGGCGCCCCGCTAAAACAGCCTGCCCTGTGCCTTCCCCACCTGCGGGCCACAGTGTCCCGCGGGTGGGAAAAGTTGCGGTGACCGATCTCCCCCGGATGAATAGATGCTGAGCAGAGACTGACACCCCAAGTAGGAAAGAGGAACTGCACAGGTTGTGACAGATGCAGGGTGCTGGAATGAACACTAGTGTACTGTACAGCTGACTGAGCCGATATAACTGCAGCTATTGCTGTGACTTGCTGTAGATGCAGACCTAACTGACATCACCATGGTACAATAATAACTGTGGCAGGTCTCACTGTCCACATTCCTCTCCTGCCTGCAGCTTTAGGGCAGGTGCTGACCTCACATACTGTCATTGGGGTTACCAACTGGGCATCTTGTGTTCCTACTGTACACAAATCCTTATGATACACTGTGTGTAGTGATCACTAAGCAGCTTACCCAGACTTGTCATGGGGCCCAACCAGAACCATGTGTGCACTACAGAATTGTTGTGTATATACTGCCCTTTGCAGAGTATAAAAATGTGGGGACAGAGGGTCAAGGTGTGATATATACACTGAGGGTGGGATTTATAACTCCCTTATTATGACCGCCAACATCACTTCCGGAATCACACCCCAGAATACAGTGCGAACACTCTGGGGCGCATGTGCGAGGAGGGGAAGTTAGTTCCCCTCCAAGCACTATGTGGGTGATCTCTGCAAGTGCAGAGATCAGCTTCAGCAGGAGGGACTGATCATCATTCCCCCCTGACACACGCTCTGCATAAGGGGGAGGGGGGCTAATACAGAGAAATATGACTCTAGAGGGGGATAAAATAATAAAATAATAAAAGTAAAAACATACTGGGAGGGGGAGGAGGAGGAGGAAGAGGGAGGGGCATAGAAAAAGGGTCTTTTTACCAGGAGGGGGGGGGGGGGGGAGGGTTATTTTTTTTCTTACTATTAATGGGGTAAGGGGGTATTAGGATTTATGATCGGGGGGGTTCTATTGGGGGCCTAAGGACACAGGGGGGATATAATTAAAAAAAAATTATATATATATTTTTAAATAAACTAACACACAAATTCATATTAGCCTTCTTTATGGGTCATTAGAGAACAGTTAGACAGACACAGGATACTGATAAATGCAAATCTATCAGGAATGTGTTTGTGAGACATATTAATGTGCACAAAAAGACTTGACATAGCATCTAGTCATTTGACATTGAAAGCCTCTAAATAATACAATGAAAATAGGCATTTCATAATATTATAATAAATTAGTCCATCTAATTAGAATCAACTGTGCTGACCCTTCACTAGGAGGTTAGCCAAACCCAAACAGGAAAACAAAGTTACCTTCCAGTCTCTGAATTCTAGCCTTTACACAGACCACAGTTTCAAAGGGTGACACCCGCAGCTCAAAGCACGTCCCTGTAAGTGTTTCAATTAATAGTTCCATTGTCTCATAAAAAGGTAGCTTGTAGTGGAGTGATCCGACTTTATCTTCATTAAAAAAAGGAGGTTCCTTTTTGTTTGCCATTGCACAGGATATAAAATTTGGAATATGTATAATTAAAGTTAGGAGACGTCAGAACTGCAGAAAATTTGCATATTATTATGCTCCATTTTTAAACGTGTAAACCTAGAAAGAGACAGAAATAAACAGAGAAAATTAAAGAGTCATTAGGCCTGAGCCTTCCAGCCAGGGAAAAAAATAAAGTGTATTTTAATTTCTCTTAGATAAAACATAAATCAGCCTTATTCACAAAGTTCTTGGTCATATCCAGGTCCAACAAAACATGAAAAACAGTAATGTGTTTAGTAAGAGTGGATTCACTAATAAAAGTCAACTGACAGTATAAACCCCCTTTAATATTTCAAATACTGGTGGTAGTGCACCCCCAAATCTTTTCTGCTCACTTGCTACGGAGGGTGGTGCGAGTGGGAGTGCCAATAACCCATAACTTCAATAAGTGCTGTCACCCCAGCACCATACTTGTCACAGTATACCGAGCCTCAAGGTTGCACCTGTCACAACCCGTGCAGTTCCTCACGCCTGCCTGGGGTGAGGCTCTCTGCTTTGATGTTTCTCGCACACTCTGGATTGTTTCTCAGAACTTTATTGCATCACCTTAGTGTGCTAGAAGCATTGAAGCATAGAGTGACACACCAGGCAAGAAAGAGGAACTGCACGGTTATGGTGGATGCAGTGGCTCATCCACCAGAGATAGCCAGGATACGACTGCTTTAGCAGTCAAGTGGCCTCCTCTACTGGATTATCTAGGAGATTCAAGCATTTTGGAGAGCTCTCCTGGACTCCAGAAAGAAATTAGAACAAGGTTCCAGATCTATTCACTTCCCCCAAGTGGGTAGTTAGGGGGCTTGATGATGCGATTCGCTGTGAATTGCGTCATTGTGGCCTCACGCTGCACAATGCCACATACCGTGGTATTATACAGCAGGGGACAGGGCTATGATGTGCTTCATGGTTCCAGGCCTCTTGCGGGTAAATCTTAGGTGGCATCTGAAATCGTGCCTTTTCTTCCTTCAAAAACTGCAACAAGATTACTGTACACTATGGGGCATATCCAGGGCTGGCTCCAGGCACGCTCAGTGCCTGTGGCCGCACAAATGCGCTGGCTGCGGAAGATCCCCGCCCTCCACCCACCCGCTGCTGTAATTATTTTATTTAAAGCTCTGGGGGAGTGCGCAGTGAGGGAAGGGGCGGAGAGGGAGCACGGGACAGAGCTGGGTGCCGAGACACCTAGCAAGAGCCCTGGGCATATCCAATTAGGCTCGAGGTTTACCGCATGGGGAACAGCTGGAGCTACTCAATTATTTACATTTTCACAGCACGGTAAACTCTTGTGCAATGTGCGATAACCCATAGATTCAGTATAAAATGCAGACTCTATGGGCTTCCCTGCGTGTTAAATAATCCAAGAAGGTGCATTTTAACACCGACATTCTACACTCAAAACATGCTGCCTGTAAAAACTGCCACTAAAGACAATTAGGGATGGACTGAATCTAGGATTGAGATTGCAGTTTGGGCAAATCGGAATAGTATTTAGCAAGATGGGTTTACAGTGTAAAACAGTTCATGTGTAAAGTTATACAGTGGTTTTTTAATGATTTAGGAAATGTATGCATAGAGGTGAATTCAATTAGCCACGGTACTTTACCACTGTCTAACTGATCCCGGGGGCCAATTCAATTAGCCCCAAAGACTCTGAATTTATCTGGGTTGTGGCCTAATCATGGGAGGAGTGGCCATGTCCCCCTTAGGAGGAAAAAAAAACGGGTGCTCTGATGTGGGGGGCTCTGTGGGCCCCTCAGCCAGGGGTAAATCTAGGAGGGATCAGTGTGATCGCACCCCCCCAGAGGAAAGGAGACTGCTGCTGCATCCCGGCACAAAAGCCTATGCCAGAATGAAAACAAGAAAGAGGTTTAGTTTTTATCGTTCAGTGATGGACAACAGACAGTCCACCAAGCCTTTATTTGCAGCTCCCAGCTTCTACCTGCTTTGATGTCATATGTTTGATATAGCTTGAAATACTTGTTTAAAAGGCCTGCTGGTATGTTATTACAGATAGGGGTCTCTTATTGATCAAATGTATTCATTAACTTACTATAATGAGTGGCACTTTTGAAGGCCATCCAATGTGGCCACCGAAGTGAATCAGGTTGTCTATTACTTATAATTGATCAAGGACATACTTGGTTGCCAGCAGCTTACTGTTAAGGTTTTGTTTCCACTGTTGATCACCATTCCAACCAAACCGCACCACTGGCTGCTGCACAGTAAGTTACACCAGTCACCAATGAATGCTTTATTATTAGACAACCGAGCAAATGATTTGGTAAGCATACACACTTACCAATCGGCTGTTTGATATGTCTAGCCAGACATCACAACTGGGCGGGCATTTAAATTTGCCCAGACAGTTGTGACATCATCGTAGCTGGTACCTGCTGCAGAGCCAATGTGATATATCTGAGAACAATATCATTCACAGATATATCGTCATATATTCAGATGCACTAAACGATAGATAGGTTAGAGGCTGTAAAGAATATATTGTACAATGTGTACCCAGCATTACAGTAGACACACACTGCCTTTCCTATCCTCACCTACAATTGCTATGCAGATTCCTTATGCAAACTCACCTGTGCAGGGCGACCTTAACTACATGTCACTGTATGCATCATTGGAGGAATCATCAGCTGAATGTACAGCGCTGCACAATAGGTCAGGGCATTATAAGTGCTAATAATAAGCTGTGAAACACTCAGGCAGTGACAACACTTATAAACCATTTCTATGTCACCATTATTCCTGTGTAACCGCCACCAGCAATGGTCTTACAGCTGACACCACTCCTGTGACCAAGACACACTGTGTCACACTCACTGCTCAGAATGTTTTTTTTATCTAGCCGTAAAAACGTGGCATTGAAAAAAACACCAATCACCTAATCACAGGGCCGTAACTAGGGTAGTGCGACCTGTGCCATGGCACAGGGCACTGTTTGGGCCTGTCAAATTTCTTGTGTATTATCATTCTCATTTGTAGCTTCCTCTTATTTTATCCCCAGCATCTCCTGGCTGCCCCAGGAGTACCCCTATCTCTTCCCTGGCCCTTTTTCAGATGCACGGTCTTATGTCCCGATTTAAAAAATGGGGTGGGAGGAGCTCCAATGCTCTCTCTGGCACAGGGCACCAAAAAGTCTAGTTATGCCTCTGACTAATATGAGAGAATCATTACACTGTGACAAATGTACTGTACAGGGTCACTAATTAGACTGGTGGCTCCGGTGATCATTGGCCAGGTAGAGGCGGCTCTAAGTCAGGAGGACACCGTCAGGGGAGCAAGCTCACTGCGCCTGGCTACATGAGGAGCCCACAAGGCAGGAAACAATAGGAGTAATGTGCCTGTATACAGCCTGCCTCCACTATGACACAGCCATTCCAGGGTCACAGATCAGCTCCCTCTCAAACACGCCAGTCACACTGTATAATAATCATCCAGACGACCTACACGGTGTAACCAAGGCCAGGCAATCACCTGAAGAGCTTACACTCTATTCCCATTGTCTAGCGGAGGGCATGACCTACCTCAGTGTGTCAGACTGTAGGTCACTCGGCGAGGGGCAGGGACACAGGGGGCAGCGGTGGTGGCCCACAGAGATTCAATGATGGAGTCATCGGACACACACCAGATGGCCTCTCCCGGCACTGCGCCCCCGCCAGCGCTCTGCTACCTTCGGCGGAAACACTAGCACATCACCCCACCCACCATATAGATAGCAGAGCGGGCACTAGGACCTCCCGTATCCTACTCCTACTACCCAGCGACGAACCTCAGAGCCCGCCTCGCCTTTGTGACGTCAGAGACAGGCAGAACAGTTAGCCATACAACGTCAGGAGTACACAACGGCCTGGGGGCTCCTTAGCTGCGGCCAATTAGGAAAGTGGGCGGGACTATGTAGACAGTGGAGGGAGGTTACCACTGGCAGGAGAAATCGAGAGGGCGTGTCTGCCTGTGCTTGTTGTTGTTACGAAGAGACCCGGACGTTAACTCGTGTCCCTAACAACGGGTATCACGTGATTTACCTCTCTAGTCAGGTGGTTGGCACGGTCATGTGACCACAAATACTCTACTGTAGACTTGTATGTAATCGTGTGTGTGTGCATCTGTCACTTGGCAGTAGTAAGTGGTGCAGGCTGGTGCCGGTACCAGAGTGGTGACTAGGGGAAATTGACCAAATCTAAGATAGCTATAAAGTACCAACCAATCAGCTTCTAATTGTCATTTTTAAAGTACTGCCTGTAAAATGATAGAAGCTGATTGGTTGGTACAGATATCTCTCCAATTTATCTCTATCCCGGATTTGATAAATCCTCCCCTCAGTGACAGACAGGACTGTACTAATATTTACAGGACACATGGGTAAATGTATCAAGAAGTGAACCAGCAGGGAAGTTGCCCATATCAACCAATCAGCTTCTAGCTACCACTGTATAGAATAGAGTGTACATAACGCTGATTGGTTGCTATGGGCAACTTCACTTATCACTGCTTGATACATCAACCCCATAATATTCACTAGGTTCAGATGGCCATTGCAAAATGGGTATCGAATAGTGGTAGTGTTGCCAATATAGCAACATTCTTTGCAATGTAATGTAGCTGTTGCAAGGTAATTAATTATTCAATAGTTTAATCATCAATGGTTGTTTAGTGCATGTGTGCAGTGGCACCCAGGATATTTGTGCAAAGGAGTGCATTTAATCATCAGATGGCCTTTTGAAAGAAGCATGCAATGGTACAAACCAACCCAGGTGGGTAGAGGAAAACCTAAATGCAGGTAATAACACTGGTAAATGTAATTGTATATGCAGGATGTCTCGGTTGGAGGTGCTGACGTAAGAGCCTGGGAGAAATGGTTCCAGGTGATAATGTAGACGCCTTGGTCGAAGTAAGCTATAAGAAGTGCCGGTTTAGGAGTTTGGAAGTGACAGAAAGTTACACACCCACTGTGCAGTGGGCAATGTCAGTAATAGGCAGTTACTGGTGGTACTATTCCAAGATCCAGTGAGATCAAAAATGCCATTTAAGCAAAGGTGATGAAGCTGATAATGGGTATTTAAAATTCACCACTTCAGTGAGCCAGTTGCAGTCTGTGACTGCACTTTCTACACTGTGACTGGGGGTGGCTTTCCATTGGAAGCACCACCTGCCAGTCACACACAGGACAGGCTGTCCCAGCGAGAGGTGTCTCCTCCCCCTGGGACTGCCAGTCCGGACTGCGATTAGCAGAGATCGGTTTTCAGTGGAAGCCACTGTAATGCAATCCCTTGAAGCCGATGTTATGCGCATGCGTGGCGGCACCGCCGCTCATGCTCCGGTCTTGGTGCCTGACAAACCCATTGTGCAGGTACCGGGACCCGGCCAGCCAGACCAGCAGCAGCACTCCTCGGGTAAGAGGGTAGGCGCCGCTGCTGAATTAAACCCGATAATTTTTCAGGCAAATAAAACGTGATTTAAAAAAAAAAAAATGTATTTCTCCTTTATTGAAGCATATCAATATGAATTATCAATTATAATACAGTCAATAGAAATACAGCATTATACATTACTGGGACAAATAACGAATATACATTAAAATTAATCGATCATTACATTCCAGATAAATGTTAAATAAAACAATAAATATAATAATTATGGTGAGAACCATGTTGTCCACTCTTACCCTATCCATGCCCGTGTAACAAATATAAAATACATTTTCACTATGAATAAAATCAACCATAGACTAGTCAGCAGTGAGGGAAATCAGAGGGTCTTGAAAACATACACGCATTTCATACCATAGGGCAGTGATTCCCAACCTCGGTCCTCAAGGTACACTAACAGTCCTGGTTTTAGTGATATCCATGCATAAGCACAGATGGTTAAATCAAAAAAACTAAGCTACTAATTAAGTCACCTGTGCTCAACTATGGCTATCCTTAAAACCTGGACTGTTAGTGTACCTTGAGGACCGTGGTTGGGAACCCCCTGCCATAGGGTGTTTCTGAAACACTTCCAAATCAGTTACTTAAGTGAGTGGGAGAGGGTTTTTATTAGGGGTGAGCGGGTTCGGATTTCTGAAATCCGAACCCCCCCGAGCCCCCCCGATCCGAGTCCGATCCGAATCAGGCTCGACTTTTCCCGCCTGACTCGGATCTGAAATCGAGGCAAAACGTCATCATCCCGCCTTCCGAGTCTCGCGGGTTTTGGATCCTATATAAGGTACCCACGTCGGCGCCATTTTCTCACTCGGCTGTGGACAGTGAAGAGGGAGGGTGGGAGTTAGGGCTGTGTAGTGTAGTGTAGTGCTGCTGTTGTCCACTACTTCAAAGTCCATAGGGGCTGGCTGTGTTGTGCTGTGCTGCTGTTGTTAATAGGGGCTGTGTCCACTACTTCAAAGTCCATAGGGGCTGGCTGGACTGTGTTGTGCAGTCAGTTCTCCATAGGGGCTGTGTCCACTCCAAAGTCCTGTGCAGTGTCCCAGTCCTAAAGGAGTGCTGCAGTGTTGTCCAGGGGGTGCTCTGTCCATCAGGGGTGCTCCCCCCAAGTGCTAAAAAAATAATATTTTCTGTGTTTGTGAATTGTGTGCGCAGTAGCCGCACGTGCATCAACAAAGTAGTGCCAAGCGTGCGCCTGTGTCATAAGTAAAGGGCCGGCTGGCTTGACCGTTAAGGGTGCTGTAACCCCCGAAAGTACACTCCAGTCCAAACCAAAAAAAAAATTATTTTCTGTGTTTGTGAATTGTGTGCACAGTAGCCGCACGTGCATCAACAAAGTAGTGCCAAGCGTGCGCCTGTGTCATAAGTAAAGGGCCGGCTGGCTTGACCGTTAAGGGTGCTGTAACCCCCGAAAGTACACTCCAGTCCAAACCAAAAAAAAAATTATTTTCTGTGTTTGTGAATTGTGTGCGCAGTAGCCGCACGTGCATCAACAAAGTAGTGCCAAGCGTGCGCCTGTGTCATAAGTAAAGGGCCGGCTGGCTTGACCGTTAAGGGTGCTGTAACCCCCGAAAGTACACTCCAGTCCAAACCAAAAAAAAAATTATTTTCTGTGTTTGTGAATTGTGTGCGCAGTAGCCGCACGTGCATCAACAAAGTAGTGCCAAGCGTGCGCCTGTGTCATAAGTAAAGGGCCGGCTGGCTTGACCGTTAAGGGTGCTGTAACCCCCGAAAGTACACTCCAGTCCAAACCAAAAAAAAAATTATTTTCTGTGTTTGTGAATTGTGTGCGCAGTAGCCGCACGTGCATCAACAAAGTAGTGCCAAGCGTGCGCCTGTGTCATAAGTAAAGGGCCGGCTGGCTTGACCGTTAAGGGTGCTGTAACCCCCGAAAGTACACTCCAGTCCAAACCAAAAAAAAAATTATTTTCTGTGTTTGTGAATTGTGTGCGCAGTAGCCGCACGTGCATCAACAAAGTAGTGCCAAGCGTGCGCCTGTGTCATAAGTAAAGGGCCGGCTGGCTTGACCGTTAAGGGTGCTGTAACCCCCGAAAGTACACTCCAGTCCAAACCAAAAAAAAAATTATTTTCTGTGTTTGTGAATTGTGTGCGCAGTAGCCGCACGTGCATCAACAAAGTAGTGCCAAGCGTGCGCCTGTGTCATAAGTAAAGGGCCGGCTGGCTTGACCGTTAAGGGTGCTGTAACCCCCGAAAGTACACTCCAGTCCAAACCAAAAAAAAAATTATTTTCTGTGTTTGTGAATTGTGTGCGCAGTAGCCGCACGTGCATCAACAAAGTAGTGCCAAGCGGGCGCCTGTGTCATAAGTAAAGGGCCGGCTGGCTTGACCGTTAAAGGGTGCTGTAACCCACAAAGTACACTCCAGTCCAAACCAAAAAAAAAATTATTTTCTGTGTTTAGCCGCACGTATATATCAAATCGATATAACATAAATGGAGGACCAAACTTTCTCCGATAAAAATAAAATAGAGAAAGATCAAGAACCACTTCCTCCTAGTGCTGAAGCTGCTGCCACTAGTCATGACATAGACGATAACATGCCATCAACGTCGTCTGCCAAGGCCGATGCCCAATGTCATAGTAGAGGGCACATACAATCCCAAATGGCAAAGTTCAGGAAAATGACCTTGAAAAAGACATTTAAATCAGCTGAAGAGAAACGTAAACTTGCCAATATGCCATTTACGACACGGAGTGGCAAGGAACGGCTAAGGTCGATCCCTAGTATGTTCATGACTAGTGGTTCAGCTTCACATGACGATGGAAGCCCTCCTCCCACTAAAAAAATCAAAAGAGTTAAGCTGGCAAAAGCACAGCGAAGAACTGTGCTTTCTAAGAAGATATCACAAATCCCCAAGGAGAGTCCAAGTGTGGTGGTGGTTGCGATGCCTGACCTTCCCAGCACTGGACGGGAAGAGGTGGCTCTTTCCACCATTTGCACGCCCCCTGCAAGTGCTGAAAGGAGCACCCACAGTCCACTTGCTGATATGCAAATTGAAGATGTCACTGTTGAAGTACAACAGGATGAGGATACTGGTGTAGCTGGCGCTGAGGAGGAAGTTGGCGAGGAGGATTCTGATGGTGATGTGGTTTGTTTAAATCAGGCTCCGGGGGAGACAGTTGTTGTCCGTGGGATGAAAAAGCCCATCACGGTCATGCCTGGGCAGAAGACCAAACATTCCACCTCTTTGGTCTGGCAATATTTCTATCCAAATCCGGACAACAACTGTCTTGCCATATGTACCATATGTAAAGGTGAAATAAGTAGGGGTAGGGACGTCAACCACCTAGGAACATCCTCCCTTATACGGCACCTGCAGCGCGTTCATAAAAAGTTACTGTCAAGTTCAGAAACTTTGGCTAAGACCGTAAGCAGTCCAGGGACACCTAAATCCCGTTGTCCTGTTGTATCCAAGCGCCTGCAAACCACACCGTCAACTCCCTCCTCGTCAATTTCCTCCTTAGTCAGGATCGGAAGTAGTCCTGCAGGCCATGTCACTGGCATGACTGACTCTCCTATCCGGGATTCCTCTGGAGGATCCTGCATTGCTACGCCTACTGCTGCCGCTGCTGCTGTTGCTGCTGCTGGGAGTCGTTCATCATCCCAGAGAGGAAGTAGGAACACCACTACTTTTACTAAACAATTGACCCTCCAACAGTCCTTAGCGAGGAGGATGAAGTACGACAGCAGTCATCCTGAAGCAAAACGTATAACTGAGGCCTTGACTGCTATGTTGGTGTTAGACGTGCGTCCGGTATCCGCCATTAGTGCAGTGGGATTTAGACAATTGATGGAGGTAGTGTGTCCCCGGTTCCAAATCCCGTCTAGATTCCACTTCACTAGGCAGGCGATACCGAGACTGTACAGAAACGTCAGAAAAAGTGTCCTCAGTGTCCTGAAAAATGCCGTTGTACACAATGTCCACTTAACCACGGACATGTGGACAAGTGGAACAGGGCAGACTAAGGACTATATGACTGTGACAGCCCACTGGGTAGATGTATCACCTTACGCAGCAACAGCAGCAGCGTCACCAGTAGCAGCATCTCAGAAATGCCAGCTCGTTACAAGGCAGGCTACACTGTGTATCACCGGTTTCAGTAAGAGGCACACCGCCGACAACCTCTTAGAGAAACTGAGGGAAATCATCGCCCAGTGGCTTACCCCACTTAGACTCTCCTGGGGATTTGTGATATCTGACAACGCCACCAATATTGTGCGGGCATTACATCTGGGCAAATTCCAGCACGTCCCATGTTTTGCTCACACAATAAACTTGGTGGTGCAGAATTTTCTGAAAAGCGACAGGGGCGTGCAGGAGACGCTTTGGGTGGCCCGAAAAATTTCTGGCCACTTTCGCCATTCAGCGACTGCGTGCCGAAGACTGGAGCGCCAGCAAACACTCTTGAACCTGCCCCGCCATCACCTGAAGCAAGAGGTTGTGACGCGGTGGAACTCAACCCTCTATATGCTTCAGAGGATGGAGGAGCAGCAAAAGGCCATACAAGCCTATACATCCACCTATGACATAGGCAAAGGAGGGGGTATGCACCTGACTCAAGCGCAGTGGAGAATGATTTCCGTGTTGTGCAAGGTTCTCCAGCCCTTCGAACTTGCCACACGTGAAGTCAGTTCAGACACTGCCAGCTTGAGTCAGGTCATTCCCCTCATCAGGCTTTTGCAGAAGCAGCTGGAGAAAGTGAAGGAGGAGCTAAGACGGAGCGATTCCGCTCGGCATGTGGGACTTGTGGATGAAGCCCTTCATTCGCTTTGCCAGGATTCCAGGGTGGTCAATCTGTTGAAATCAGACCACTACGTTTTGGCCACCGTGCTCGATCCTAGGTTTAAAGCCTATGTGGTGTCTCTCTTTCCGGCCGACACAAGCCTGCAGAGGTGCAAAGACCTGCTGGTGAACACACTGTCAGCTGAAGCGGAACGTGACACGTCAACGGCTCCTTCTTCATTTTCTCCTGCAACTGGGGCTGCCAGGAAAAAACTTAGGTATCCTAAGCAACCCGCTGGCGGTGATGCAGGGCAGGCAGGACCAAGTTTGGACATCTGGTCCGGACTGAAGGACCTGGCAACAATTTCTGACATGTCTACTGTCACTGCATATGATACTGTCACCATTGACAGAATGGTGGAGGATTACATCGGTGACAGCATCCAAGTAGGCATGGCAGACAGTCCATACCTGTACTGGCAGGAAAAAGAGGCAATTTGGAGGCCCCTGTACAAACTGGCTCTATTTTACCTGAGTTGCCCCCCCTCCAGTGTGTACTCCGAAAGAGTGTTTAGTGCAGCCGGGAACCTTGTCAGCGAAAGGCGTAGGAGGTTGCTTCCACAGAATGTGGAGAAGATGATGTTCATCAAAATGAATTATCAGCTCTTCCAGGGAGACCAGCCTCCAGAAGGTACAGAGGGACCTGTGGTGGTGGATTCAAGTGGGGACGAGTTAATACTTTGTGAGGATGAGGATGTACACACTGAAGAGGGTGAGGAATCGGTGGATGAGGAGGATGAGGATGACATCTTGCCTCCATAGAGCCAGTTTGTGCAGGGACACATTAATTGCCAGCTTGTTTTGTGGGGGCCCAAACGAACCAATCATTTCAGCCACAGTTGTGTGGCAGACCCTGGCGCTGAAATGATTGGTTTGTTAAAGTGTGCATGTCCTGTTTATACAACATAAGGGTGGGTGGGAGGGCCCAAGGACAATTCCATCTTGCACCTCTTTTTTTTCTTTGCATTATGTACAGTTTGGGGCCTAGTTTTTCAAACTGCCATCCTGTCTGCCACTGCAGTTTCACGCCTAGATGGGTCACGTGTTTGTGCCGCCCACTCGTGTCGCTTAGCATAGTCATCCAGCTACCTCGGTGCAACGTTTTGGACATAAAAACACTATTGTGAGGTGTGAGGTGTTCAGAATAGACTGGAAATGAGTGGAAATTAAGGTTATTGAGGTTAATAATAGCATAGGAGCAGAAAAACCTACAAATTCTGTGATTTTAGCTGTTTTTATGCTTTTTAAAAAAAAAATACAGATCCAAAACACAAAACCCAGAACCCAAAACACGGAAGGGTGGTTTTGGCAAAACCAATCCAGATCCAAAACACGAAGAAAGATCCAGATCCAAAACCAAAACACAAAACACGAAAAGTGGCCGGTGCACACCCCTAGTTTTTATGTAACTTTCCCATGTTTTGAATAATCTTCGGTAAACCTGTCCTTTTGTAATGAGGCCTCTAACCATTCCATTCTAAAAACATGAAAAAGTTTTTCTAAAAAGAGGGAGAATGGAGGGGGGAGCAGATTGTATCCACATTTGTAGAATACATTTTTTAGCTATGGCTGATATGGCTAACAGTCATTTCCGTACCCCCTCACCACTCTGGTGCCTTTGAGTAGTTTGCCGAATACTGCCCATTCGGGCGTTAAGGGTATGCAATTAACTAAATGTCGAATGACATAACCCCATACCTGTATCCAAAATCTCCAAATTACCGGACACTCCGAAAAAACTGTGTGATAATTCAGCCCTTTGAGAGCCGCATCTAGGGCATGAATGGTCATCCGTGGTCCCCATGAGGTGTCTACGATATGGGAATGGTATGTCCTATGAATTATATTTAGGAATAATTCTGCATATGATGCTGCAGGGATTCATTTGATAGAGGTCTCAAGTGTTCGCAGCAATTTATCTGTGGTTAGAGATGTAAATTGGTCTCTCCATTTTGCCAGCCCAGTTTTCTGTGTATCATATTGTAAAGGAGTGTGAAGGAAAGACTAATGTTTAGAGATGGCTTTGTAGGAGGAATTTTCCTTCATCAATAAATCATCTAAAGAGTTATTACAGTCATCTGGTGAGAGTACCTTGGAAAGGTCGGCCACATAGTGCTGAGCTTGTAAATAAGCTAGGGGAAAGGGTCTAAGTATCGGATATACCAAACCCTCTCCCACAGTACCATTAATTAATAATGAAGTGGTTGGAGAAGTATAGAAAATGTTAATTAAGGTTTGAAAACCCTATCCAAAACCCCTTCTATCTAAAATTTCATAAAGGTTGGGCCAGGATACCATATCAAATGCTTTTGTGGCATCAAGGCTTAAGAGGATTCCTGAAAAATCAGTTTGGAGACTGGTCTCCATCACCGGGAAGCAATCGGGAAGCCGACTGCCTAAATACCGGCAGCCGGCTTTCCTACTGTCATATCCCGGCAAGGGTGAAATGCCGGGCGTCTAGATGTGGACGCCCGCATTTCCCCGACACCGGGAGACCGGCGCCCGGCATCCCGATCGTAGTGATGCCGGGCGCCGCGTGCGGACAGCCTGGGGGGGGAGGGTTAGGTTTAGGGCTCCCGGGGGGACTTAGGGTTAGGCACCCCCCGGGAGGGTTAGGGTTAGGCTAGGGGGAGGGAGGGTTAGGGTTAGGCACCCCCAGGGGGGACTTAGGGTTAGACACCCCCCTAAACTTAGGTTTAGGCAGCGGGGAAGGGGGTGGTTAGGGTTAGGCACTTAGAGGGGGGATTAGGGTTAGGCACTTGGGGGGGAAGTTAGGGTTAGGCACCCCTAAGGAGGGTTAGGGTTAGGGGGGTTAGGTTAGTAGATACTTACCTAGCGCTGTCGACCTTCCGCTGCTTCTAACTCTGCTCTTGTCGGGCTGCCGCTGACGGGAATCGAACCGGCCGGCGGTATTTCATACCCATTCCCCATCACCACCGCAATGGCTGTTGTACGGATTACTTTTACGGAATGTCTACCTCTGGCAAAGCCCATTTGATGATCCGTCAGTATAGAGGCCAGAAAGACCTACAATATGTTTGCCATTATTTTGTAGTCAACATTTAGGAGGGTAACTGGACGGTAAGAAGAGGGGAAAGTCAGATCTTTATTTGGCTTTGGGTTCAGGGAGGTAAATGCCTGATTGAAAACTAGGCTAGAAGGGAGCGTCCGCTCTAATGCTACCAAAAAGTGCATGTAGTGCTTGCACCAAGTCATGCTTTATGAGTTTGTAGTATTCCACTGAGTAACCATCCGGTCCGGGTGATTTATTTAAATGCATGTTAGTTACAGCGCCAGCAATCTCCTCCTCAGTTATTTCAGCTTCTAATGCTTCCCTATGTAAAAGGTGTCAGGCAGGAAAGGTTAGGCTCATCCAGTAATTTAGCCGTTAGTACAGGGTTGTGTGGGGTAGCTTTATAACGGATATCACTAAATGTGATTTTAATGCTTGAATTGTCTTCGGGCAATTCAATTAGTTCCTGTTTTATTTGCCTTAAAAATTCTGTTTCTGTGCGAAAACACATAAATTCACGGATCCTATCACAGATCCTATGTGTTAACGCCAGTGCCTGCCCGAAAACAGATAGTTATAGGGCATATTTCTTGGGAGCTTCCTGAGCCCCTGAAAAGAAATGCCTGATAAGCAGCTGTCAGCAGCCCAGCACACGTTGCTTTGTGTGGGCTGCAGTGGGACCAGGGAGACAGCTGCCGCTGAGTCTCCAATCCCGGGAAAAGGATTTAAAGTAGCTACAAAAAAACAAATTTTCGTTAACAACCACTTTGGAGCACCAACAATGCATTCCTTAAGTGTTGGAGTATCTGAAGCAGCAGACTGCAAAACATTTCATTCAAAGGAAGTATCTTTGGAGCAAAATGACTGAACCTATAAATCATTGTGGACAAATGACCAGGTAGCAGCCTGACACAGCTGTTCCACTGAGACTACATGCTAACAGACAAGTAATCCATCTTGTAGTTGTGTGTTTGGTTGCAACCAACCTCTCCTTGTGCATTATATAAGATTAAAAATGTATTTATCTACTGTTCAAATAAAGCTTTAGGGCTCTAACTACAGTGCATCCGGAAAGTATTCACAGCGCTTCACTTTTTCCACATTCTGTTATGTTACAGCCTTATTCCAAAATGGAATAAATTCATTTTTGTCCTAAAAATTCTACACACATTACCCCATAATGACAACGTGTAAAACGTTTTTTTGAGATTTTTGCAAATTTAATTAAAAAAAAAAACTAAGAAATCACATTTACATAATTATTCACAGCCTTTGCTCAATACTTTGTTGATGCACCTTTGGCAGCAATTACAGCCTCAAGTCTTTTTGAATATGATGCCACAAGCTTGGCACACCTATCTTTGGCCAGTTTCACCCATTCCTCTTTGCAGCACCTCTCACACTCCATCAGATTGGATGGGAAGCGTCATTGCACAGCCATTTTCAAATCTCTCCTTTATTGGGGGGTCCCCACCTCCCAAGGGATCCTTCGTCTGGGCTGACTAGTGTGGGTTGCTGAATGCTTTCTCCAAGGGTCCCCATGAAGCATGTCCCCCGGCAGTGATATTACACCCCCTAGTTAGAGCCTGGTGCTGGTTGTGGATAACTACTACTCATTTTGTCCACTGTACTTCTACAACCAGGACCGGCCTACGGAGCCTGGTGCTGGTTGATGAAAATACGGGGAGACCCATTGTCTTTTTCCCCCCCTTATTTTCACAACCAGGACTGGCTCACTCAGCACGGCGCAGGTCGTGCTTTTAGAGGGGAGGGGGACCACATTTATTTTACTTTAACACTTTAAATCCCTTTCTACACACAGAAGTCTGCACAAATCTCACTGATCTGTGCAGGCTTCTGCTATACACGCTGCTGTTCAGGCTAAACTCGCTAGCCTGAAAAAGGTCTATTATGTTGCACGTGTTCTTTTTATTAGTTCTGTGTTAGTTTACAACTCGCACCCTATTACATAGTGCAAGTTCTATATTTGGAATGGGAAACATCTGGATGCAACTTTGTAAGGAACAAAAATGCTTCATGCGAGGTTTCATGCAGCTTGTAGCACTCTATTACATTCAGCGTATGTAAACTCGCACCGTTTTCAAAGTCGCACCCTGTTATATTTCCCCCATGGACTGTAATGATGGAGTTTAGTAACCCCTACTCACCCCCGAAGACAAACCCTTCCCAAAAATGGGCCAAAAACCATCATGTGACAAACCCCCCCCCACACACACACACAACACCTTTCTACCATCCCAGTTTTGTGGTTTAACCAATGCCAGATATATTCTACCTTCTGTTAATCTGCTCACTCCCTGTCCTCTCCCAACGTCTCCGCTATATAACCTGTCCATGGCTGGACCTCCATCATTATAGGAAAAATCATTACATCGAATTTATCAGACCAGAAATTACTATACAGTAGTTACTTTTTCTGTGCTGTGTTCAGGTGGGGAGGTTATACAGGCAGTTATTACGATGACATGCATCTTTATGACATCACTCACCTTTATCATTACAGATCAAACCGGAGTCATCATCTGTTGATACTGCTTTTTATGTGTTTGAAACGAACTGCATTATATGGGTTTGATACTGGCTGAGCTATATTAGTTTGATACTGGCTACATTATATGGGTTTGATATGGACGGTGTTATATTGCTGCATACACACGGTCAGATTTTGTTAAAAACATGAACGATAACAATTGTAAAAATCATTCAATCGTTCATATCGTTGACATGTAGGGCATGCATCGACCAACGATATCTGATATCGACTGTGTTTGCAGACAGATTTGGACGATTTCATTTATTTTAATACTGTCAGAAATCGTTCATTGTTCATGAAATTGTTCAATCGTTCGTTATCGTTCAACAATAATGATCTGACAAATCTGACCGTGTGTATGCACCATATGGGTTTGATACTGGCTGTGTTATATGGGTTTGATATTGGCTGCGTTATACGAGTTGGATACTGGTTGCATTATATTTGTTTGATCTTGGCGGCATTATATGGATATGATACGAACCGCATTATATGGGTTTGATACTGGCTGCGTTACATGGGTTTGATACTGACTGCATTACATGGGTTTGATACTGGCTGCATTACATGGGTTTGATACTGGCTGCATTACATGGGTTTGATACTGGCTGCATTACATAGGTTTGATACTGGCTGCATTACATGGGTTTGATACTGGCTGCATTACAAGGGTTTGATACTGGCTGCATTACATGGGTTTGATACTGGCTGCGTTATATGGGTTTGATACTGGCTGTGTTATATGGGTTTGATACTGGCTGTGTTATATGGGTTTGATAGAGTCTGCATTATATGTGTATGATACCGGTAGTATTATATGGGTCTGATTTTGGCGGTATTATATGGGTTTTGTACTGGCTGCGTATTAAAAGGTTTGCTCCTGCTAGGGTTATTTGGATATCATACTGGCTGTATATTAGTTTAATCATGGGAGCATTATATGGATATTATACAGTCAGCATAATATGGTTTTGATATTGGCTGCATTTTATGAGCTTAAAGCTGGGTACACATTAGACTAAACTTTGGCTGATCTGACAGGGGCTGTTGCGCGCTCCCGTTTGGTCGTCAGTCGCATCATCAGGTCGGCCCTACATGCAGCTCAATATGCCGATGCAACTGATGACCCCATGCAGTGGGATGCGGCAGTGTGCCGACATATCGATGCGCTATATGTCGGCCCGTCACCTTGGCAAGCGCCCGTCACATGGCTGGGTACACATCATTTAATGTGTACAAGCTTAAAACTGGCTATATTATGGAGACTTTGTTGTGGTTACATTATGGAGGTTTAAAAGGGAGTGCATTATATGGGTATGATATTATCAGGATTATACGGCTTTGATAATGGCAGCACTTTATGGAGATTAACAGCATAATATGGATTTAAATTTGGCTGCATTATAAGGAGTGTAATACAACTACATTATAGGAGTTTAATACTGGCTGCATTATGGTGGTTTGTAAGTGGCTACATAATATGGGTTTGATTCTGGTTGCATTTTATTAGTTCAGTAAAATAGCTCCATAAAGATCTGGATATATATATTCCCGACCAAGGCTGTATCTGTGTTGTTTGTTTGTTCTCCCCATGTTTGCATGGGTTTCCTCCAGGTGCTCCAGATTCCTCACATATTCCAGAAACATACTGGTAGGTTAACTGACTACTGACTTTATAGTGTGTATGTGCATGAGTGTCTATGTGGTAGGGAATGTAGAGTGTAAGCTCTAACTGGGCAGGGACAATGAGAATTACTAAATATTCTCTCCAAAATGCTGCATAATATACGTGCACTATATAAAGACTTGCTAATAAAGAAAATCTATGTAAGAATAATACACATAACCATTTTTTCATAGGAATCATGTGGTGGAAGTGTTTCAGCTGATTTCTTGACAAATACATCAGCAACATTGTAGTCCCACTTTAGTATAGTATTGTTTGAAGATAAAAGAGACAGGCATTGAGTAGACTTGATAGACTGTCTGAGACACTAATAAGAACAGAAGTTCAACTTCCAAAGCCAAAGTCTCTCTTGAACAGCTCTGACAAACATTGGTATGGTCTCTTTACTAACTGGTCCAGAAATAGTAGGAGAACCATCATTTGTTTCCAATGGTATAGTTATTTATTTATTTACACTAGGATGGTGGTTCCCAAACTGGATGCCACAGCACCCTGGGGTGCCTCGGGTTGGTGGCCCGGTACCATAAAAAATTATTTTTAGTCAGTGTAATAGGCAAAACCAGTGCTAATGACTGCCAATCATAAAATATGGGGACAAATAGAAGTGCAGCCGTGTCAACCACCTCATGACTGAGTGTGACATATAGAAACAATTTTTTATTTATTTTTTTCTGAATTTCTCAATAAGAAACTTTTGGCCCAGGGGTGCCATGGAAAAAAATGTTGATACTCTAGGCCGCCGTGATTCTTAAAAAGTTTGGGAACCACTGCACTAGGTTTTAGATACTGCCATACCAATCTTTTATCATTGTAATTGCCCATAGACCCCCAAGTACTCCAAAATTACTGTACCAATTGTTTTATGTTTCAATAGAATTGCGGCCGTGCAAATAATTTAATTAAGTTGATTGTTAGCAAGAAGGCTAATGACTGATCCCACTCCACTTTCTTTATGGAGTTTAGGTCCTGGTGTTTCCCAAAAACCTAGAGGTGGTTCTCTGCATTGTACATTCTGCTTGTAAGTGAGTAAGTCATCAGGAACCCACCTAGCTGGTGTGTATTGTCAACAGCTCAGATCACATGGACATCTGCAGCCTGTTCATCAGTCCTTGATAAATACTTGCATGAAGATAAATGGTTTAGATCTGCTCCCTGTATCTCAAGCTGGTTCTCAATGACCTGAACATAATTTATGTGATAAAATCACTGTCATGTTAGTCCAGAGGTCCAAACTCTTGTTGCTGGCTCTGGTACTGGGTTTTGGACCCCCCACTTTGTAAAATATGCTGCTAGGTAGCATATAGCAAAATGGAATTTCCGAACATTGAGAACCAGCCAGAGACACAAAAAGCAGAACCAAACAATTCATCGTCATGCAAGTGTTTATCTGTGAGACAAAAGTCTTGAGGACAACTGGTCTGTGTGCTTTTCCCATTGGTACTTTATTATTTGCAACTAAGCTGCTGATTCAATGCTGAAACCCACTCAATCTTTTCTATACATCAGGACACAGAGGTGAAGCATGAAACCAGGACAAAGTCCTTAGAGACTGAGGAAAGTTATTGAGGAGGACATGTTGCAGTTAGGGAAATACCTACTATATTACTGAATAGCTGTATTTGCCTTCTTTTGTGTATTTGTTCCTAAAGCAGACAAGCAAATTACATATTAAGACCAAATGCTGGATAATGATGTGCCTGTTTCTTGTTACCAAAGTAGCCAATAATCTCCTAAATGCATTAAATGATTGTGCTTAAAACAAATAATGTTGCTAATACTCCTAATTGTGAACGTCTCACCTATGACATGGCCTATTGTGTGAACCAAGCAGCTGTTAGAGGGAGCGAGGATTGTAGAACTTGTTCATTGGAGGACCCAATATGTCAGTATATCGCTGAACTAAAAGGAAGTATAATTGTTTATTCGCTTCTCTCTTATCAATCTGTACCCAGAACTACATTTTTAAATTAAGTGTAACTTTAGATGGATTGACTTATTTCGTAAACATATTGGCTGTAAGGCTTAACTCTAAGCCGTAACCTCTCATGACCAGAGACCTTTTCATTGGCGCGCAAAAGGGTTGAGTACCCAGAAACCCCACTGATGGGCCAAATTTTTATTTTGAGATGGAGCTGTATGCCATAGTCTGCGACCGAAGTCCCACCCTCTAACACCATTTTGACCAAAACTCACACATCACGTCACAAGAGGGAGGGGCTAATGACACGAATCACCCAGTGAAACTGAAGTATGTTGGTTGTAAAAAAAAAAGTGGTCTGCTGTTCTGTGGTATAATTAAATTAGCATGGGGCCAGGATGGTGTTCAGTGTCTGGGCCACCAGCTTACATTTTTTGTGTCTCATCATCTAGAGCAGGGATGGGGAACCTCAGGTCCGTGGGCCGTATAAGGCCTCCGGAATCATTTGGTCTGGCCCTCTGAGCTTTTTTCTGCTAGCCTCATCTGGATAGCAGGGTGCATAGAATGGTACCCTGCAGCCAGAATCTATGCAGCAGTGCCGCCTGGAGCACTATTAGGACACTTCAGATGGTCACACTGCTGCTCTTACAGCTCCCCGAAGGGATCAGGATGATCCGGGCATTGCTGTAATCACTTGCGATTGTGGCCTAGCCCCCGTGTGACTTTACATGGAGGGGGCGTGGCCTGCACCAGGCTCGTGAATAATGTTATATATATCAAAATGGCCCTCAGCAGAAAAAAAGGTTTCCCACCCCTGATCTAGAGAGTAGATTCAATTAAATGTGACAGAAATATTATATAGATGTATAAAAAAAACTGAATAATGAATAAAATCTAAAAAGGACACTATACGGTCTATGTACTAAGCCTTGGAGAGAGATAAACTGAGTAGCAACCAATCAGCTCCTGTCATTTTTTTTCAAACACAGCCTGTAAAGTAACAGGAGCTGATTGGTTGGTACTTTTTTCCATCCACTTTATCTTTCTTCAAGGCTTAGTACATGTATCTCTGTACCATTTCTTTCATTATTTTTTACCTTGACTCTTCACGACCACCTCCACCTTCCGGCTCACCCCGCAGCAGGTGATGGGAGAGACGTCATGGTTTTAGAGATATCCATGGTTAAGCACAGGTGGTTAAATCAAATTGACTGAGGTACTAATTAAATCACCTGTGCTCAACCATGGATCTCTCTAAAACCTGAACTGTTGGGGAGCCTTGAGGACCGAGATTGGGAACCTCTGGACTTTAGATCAAACATTTAACAAACTTGTCTGACGACCATTTTCATCTGCTTTCTGGCATTTAGGAGCAAATTGCTGATCATCATTTACTCCCATACGTTACCAGATTTTCATTCCAACCGATCAACTAGTTGGATGCTTGGACAGAAAATCTTTACGTGTGTACCCAGCCTTAGTTTCTGGAAATGAGAATAGAAATTCCACCACAGATGATTGCACTGAAACATCAATTCCTTCCTCAATGAATGTTTTGAAAAGATGAACCCATTTATCGTCTAAGGGAGTGATTTTCAACCTTTTTCAACGCGTGGCACACCGAACTCGATTTTAACATTTCCAAGGCACACCATCTGTACCCCACAGAGAAAAACACGCACATTGGGACCCATGATGCAACAGGACGGGACAACACATACACACTGGTCCCAGCAGAAGAAAACAATCACATTGGACCCTACAGAAATCAAAATAAAATACATTGGTATCCATTGAAAACAAAATAAACATATTGGCCCCAAAAGAAAACAAACATAAAACACATTGGCCCCCACTAAAAAAAAAAATGATCATCACTCTGGTCTCAACAGAAGGCAACATATTACAAATTAGCCCTCACAGAAGTAACATATTACACATTGTCCCCACATAAAAAAAAATCACATTTCCCCCACAGTGCATTGTCCCCAAAGAAGGCAAAACAATTATTCCTTATTCCTATGTAGGAAAACATTATTCCTACATACAAAAAAAAAAAACATAACCACACTGGTTTCTTCAGAAACTAATTTGATATGGGCCCTATCTGTCTGTGTGTGTTAGAGAAAGGTGCTCCCTGCCCATCAGCCGCGAAAGCGGGTGCAACGAAAGCCTGTCATGGAGGACCTCTCACTGCGCAGTCATTCCGCGCAGCAGTGAGCACTGTGCGGGCGGGATGGCATCGCGGCGGTCGCCACCGTGCCTCCATTGGTTACGTCCCGGGGCAAAGGCTGAGCCAGCCGGAAGAGCCGGCGCTGCCCGGACCAATAATTATGGGGTTTTACACTGGGCATGGGATCTCCACCTCTTCTCCAGCGGCACACCTGAACACCGCTCGCAGCACACTAGTGTGCCGCGGCACAGCGGTTGAAAACCGCTGGTCTAAGGATAGACTGGCTTCTGAATTAGAGGTCATATTTCTCCCAATTTAATTTATTACGCCTTTTAAATATTTTGGAGTGTTCAAAATATTGTTCTTCATCACTAGTAATGGAAGAAATTTGCTGAACAACTGCTAAAGATGATCTAGCACCAATTTATAGAAACATTTGTGGTTAGACCAAGCCATGAAAAATTGGGGTTAGGTTAGGGGCTCCCAGGGGGGATTTAGGGTTAGGCAGCAGGGAAGGGGGGGTTAGGATTAGGCACTTAGAGGGGGGTTAGGCACCCCTAAGGGAGGGTTAGGGGGCAGAATTAGGTTAGTTCGTACTTACCTTAGGATGATAGGGATTTCCTCCTCTGTCGGGCTGCAGCTGTCAGGATTTGAACCGCCGGCCAGGGGCGGATTGGGATGGAAAACCAGCCCGGAAATTTCTGTCTGCAGCCCTATACTCCCTCCTCATAGGGCTTGATACTGTGATTCTGAGTTGGACGCAGTCACAGTCTTCCTTGCATCTATTGATGCAGTTGCATCTGTGACTTGATGCTAATGCCACTACAATGCCCTTTCCTGGTGAACATCCATGCATCTGAATGTGCAAGGACTGAGACACCCACTGTCAGTGTGCACAGTTACTGCAATCATGCTTTGTGCATCTTTAGACACCAACATCAGTTGCACCAGTGAAATGTGCACCAACTACACTAGGTCCAGATTATCCAAGTATGGCGTCCAATGTGAGCAATTCAGCGTCTCTACATGAAACCACTTTCCGCAACACTACTGTGTCACTCCACTAACACGCACATCAATATATCTACATCTGATTAGCCAATCCTGTGTAACCAAACAGGAGCGGCCAACACATTTCTGATGCACTTTGTGAGTGAGTCCGAATCTGTACTGAACATCTATACAAACACCACTGGGATGTATGCGCGGTACAACTCAGACAACAAACACTACTCCGCAATTCACTAACATGTTTGGACACCGTAGATCACATGACTGTGCATTATTCCTCCACTAACGCAGTTTCCTATATAACAGCACTACTTCGAAAAGTCACAGCACCATCTGTAAACAAATCCAACTGTAAACACTAGCATCACTCTCAGGTGGCGATTCAATTCTGAGCAATATTGAATAGCCCCGGGAAGGCGTTCCCAGAACTATTTAATTGACTGAGCTCTTAAGTCCGACTAGAACCACTTAAGTCGGAAAATGTTGGTTACCGTGCCTTAAGCTGGGTGACTAAAGTGACAGTCCGCGATGCTGCTAGCGCCACGCTAGGTCGGAAAATAGCATCGCAGCCGACACTTTAGAAATCCTCTCAGTGTGCGCGGTCAATTGAATAGCTCAGGGACCTCCTTACCGGGCTATTCAACATCACGCTGGATTGAATCGCCCCCACTGAAACACAACTGACAAAATAACAGCACATCACCACCTCAATAACAGACATACTGTACACATTTCAGAAAAAGTTTATCTATTTTAGTCACTTACACTGTTTGCCAGTTAAAGGGACCTGTGTGGGGAGAGGGGATTGGGGGTGCCGTGGATGGGATGAGGGAAGTGTTTGGAGCTGTGAGGTGAAGGCAGGAATGGGGACCTCTGTGGGGGAGGGGAGGTCTGGGATGCCACAGAGAGGGGTAGGGGAAGTGTTTGGAGCTTCGAATAGAGCAGGAAAGGGGACCTGTGTTGGAGGGGGGGGGGCCTCAGATGGGGGGGGAAGTGTTTGAAGTTGTGAAGAGAACAGTAAGAGGGACCTGTGTGGGAGAGAGGGGGGGGTCGGGGGTGCTGAGTATGGGGTCAGGGAGGTGTTAGGAGCTGTGAAGAGAGCAGCAAGGGGGACCTGTGTGTGGGAGAGGGGGGTTATGGATGGGGTGGGGGAAGTGTTTAGAGCCGCGAAGAGAACAGGAAAGGTGACCTGTGGGGGAGGGTGTTCTGCAGAACGGGTGGGGGAAGTGTTTGGAGCTGTGAAGAGAGCAGTAAGGGGGAACTGTGTGGGAGAGAGGGGGGTCGGGGGTGCTGTGGAGGGGGGTCAGGGAGATGTTTGGAGCTGTCAAGAGAGCAGGAAGGGGGTACTATGTGGGAGAGGGGGGGTCATGGATGGGGTGAGGGAAGTGTTAGGAGCTGTGAGGATGATAAGAACTGCAAGGGGGACCTGTGTGATGGGGGGGAGAGTCGGGGTACCGTGGATGGGGTATGGGAAGTGTTTGGAGCTTTGAAGAGAGCAGGAAAAGGGACCTGTGGGGGATGGGGGGGTTGGGTGTGCTGCAGATGGGTTGGGGGAAGTGTTTGGAGCGGTGAAGAAAGCAGTAAGGAGGACCTCTGTGGGAAGGGGGGGTCGGGTGTTCTGCAGATGGGGTGGGGGAAGTGTTTGGAGCTGTGAAGAGAGCAGCAAGAGGGACCTGTATGTGGGAGAGGGGGGGTTATGGATGGGGTGGGAGAAATGTTTAGAGCTGTGAAGAGAGCAGGAAAGGGGACCTGTGGGGGAGGGTGTGCTGCAGAAGGGGTGGGGGAAGTGTTTGGAGCTGTGAAGAGAGCAGTAAGGGGGAACTGTGTGGGAGGGGGTGCTGTGGTAGGGGTGGGGGAAGTGTTTGGAGCTGTGAAGAAAGCAGTAAGGGGGACCTCTGTGGGAGGGGGGGGTCGGGTGTTCTGCAGATGGGATGGGGGAAGTGTTTGGAGCTGTGTGGAGAGCACTGGAAAGGGGACCTGAGGGGGGGGGGGTCGGATGTGCCACGGATGGGGTGGGGAAAGTGTTTGGAGCTGTGCAAGGTAGGGAGAGAGAAAGGACAGGGTGTTGTTGCACATATTCACTATATTGCTTCCTACCTTCTCTCTTCTGTTCTAGGCTGCGCTGCTGTGCAGGCTGCTTGGATTTGCAGATGCAGATTGCACTGTGAGCAACAGCAGAACCTGAAATGGCCACGGAAAAGCTGGAGGCGGAGCTGTCAGTGGTGCCTGACTGGGCTCCGCAAAGGCTAATGGAATGAGCGGCTGGGCATGTGCAGCAGCTCCCCCGTCAGCCATGTTTCTTTATTTACACTCAAGCTGTAATGCAGCCTGATCAGAGCGCGGCAGCTGGACTGGGAGCTGGGGACCGTCAGCCGTCGGGAGGGGTGTGTAAAGGGTGGCAAAGGGATCAGTCCAGCTGGAAACGGCCCGCCGTCCCGGTGGCCCAATCCGCCCCGTAAATCATACCAATTCCTCTCATAGAAGGAGCTTCTGTTGAGAAATTATATTCACCTGGGTATCTTAAGAGCCAATGTAAAGATTGAACCTTGGTATCCTGGATACATTTTCACAGTAAACTCTGCTACCATGACTAGAAGAGACCTACTGTACACCCAAACAGTATAGACAGTGAGAAGGATGAGGACAGAAAGGCAGAAATAACATTGGCAGGACACCAAGGTCTGCTTCCTACTACAGATGAAGGAAAGAAGGATAAAGCAGATAACTTGCCCAGCACCTGCCAGAGAAAGACAAGCACAGGGGATGAATGAAAAGCCAAGGACACTCATTTTTGACCCTTGGGCAGCAGCTAGAAAGTTTTAGAGAGGCCTCTTCCTGTTCTGAGCAAAAAGGAAATGAGTTGAGCTTTGCAAGCCTCCCAGTGTTACAGGAAAGTGCAGATCACATAGGTCACTAATGGAAACAATGAGCAGAGTCTGCATTTATACAGTACAGGTAGGAGGTGGCATCAGTCCATTTCCTCATTATCAGTCTGGAACACCAGATTCATGAATGATAAGAATCACTGAAATATGAAAAGAAGAACCATGCTCAGAAATATGAAGCATAAAATACAAACACGAAGGGCACAGACAGCATTCCACACACACTACTGTTACCTCTAGTTCTCTCTAGAAAACACACACTGTTAGCGTTCCATGGAGGACAGAGTTTGCAAAACACTGGCCTATAAGAAACCAGACAGTCATTCTATAGGGTTAGGCTGAGGGGAGGAGGGTTCAGGTACTTACCTAGTTGGGTCGGGATGCCGCTGTTGGTATTGTGACCGCCGAACGTATATATAACAATATATAAAAGATTCTCCAACTTTTGACGCCGCCCCTTTAAGTAGCAGAAAAAAAGACCACAAAATAAGTCACCAACTCATATATACATAAATATAAACAAATACGATCTTACAATTCTGCGCTGTGAGTGCTCCTGAAATACTTGAAGTCTCAGATGTTCATCAAGTTAACAGTCCGAACATATAGAAAAAACATTAAAACAGAAAAGACAGATGTAGTAATGCTGTCCAAATTCAATAATTCACACCCTTGGTGCAGATGAATAATAGGGGGTGTGAGGGAAGTCCAAATCCAAGTAGATCTTTATAGTATCCAAGTTCCCATGCAAAGGCACCCCAAAACATAAATGGTGTATCAAAGACTGGTGCTTACATGTATGCTTACTTTAGATAAATGTAGTAAATGCATATAGCGGTTTCTTTATTGGCCAACTTCTCATTTGTCTGGCTGAATGATCTCAGACAGTGATATATGGAACCCAAGAAATCCAAAACAAACGTAAAATCACAAATGATGGCTGTAACCATCTATTTATTAGAATATAAAATGAATGTGAATCACACACATACCCTAAATGGATCCCAAAATAGAACTACTGGGGAAGATGGAGCCCGGGTATATCACAAAGCAGGCAATGTGGATCACATAGGATATGTGGGTTTGGATAAAAAGACACTTTATCAACGCGTTTCAACGCTCTGCGGCGTCTTTTTCAAGATAAGTGTCCAATAAAACACATATATATACAGGGCAGCACAGACGGTGTAATGGTTAGCGTTACTGCCTCACAGCACTGAGGTCATGGGTTCAATTCCCACCACGGCCCTACCTGTGCGGAGTTTGTATATTCTCCCTGTGCTTGCGTGGGTTTCCTCCGGGTACTCCGGTTTCCTCCCACAGTCCAAAAATATACTGGTAGATTAATTGGCTCCCAACACAAATTAGCCCTAGTGTGTATGTGTGTGCGCTTGTGATAGGGAATATAGATTGTAAGCTCCACTGGGGCAGGGACTGATGTGAATGGACAAATATTCTCTGTAAAGCGCTGCGGAATATGTGTGCGCTATATAAATAACTGGTAGTAATAATAGTAAGTAATATATATATATAACAGTCTATATTCTTCTTTTAACATGAGCAAAGTAGATGGAGATTACAGATGGCTCTTTCTGATGTTTACCCCTGTATTAGATTAGACTGCAGTAGATATGTTACACTTTGTACTGCTGGCACATTAAGGGCTCATTCACATATGTGCTGGGAAAATGGATAGACCGATTGAAAATGAATGTGCTCTTTAGTTATTCCTTTTTAACACATTTTCAGCTCACTGTGCTTCCACAAATACACTCTGTTGTACTGCCAGTGTGTGCTAATACATGAGGAAAAGCTTATGCCACATGCCCAAATTTTAAAAGTGTGTTAACATTTTGCAACACTGGAAAGAAACTCATATGTAAACACACTGTGCTTTTGTGAGCATTCTACAGTGTGCTATTGCCTGGTGGTATGTTAACATGCTATATCATAGGATATCAACATACCACCAGGCAATAGCACCCAGTATAATACTCAATTTGCCTAGAGGAGACCGTGTGAGTCAGTGGGTAGAGGGAGACACTAGGGCAGTGTTGGCTAACCTTGACACTCCAGCTGTTGTGGAACTATATATCCCAGCATGCCCTGCCACAGTTTTAGCATGCCCTAATAGCAAAACTGTAGCAGTGCATGCTGGGTTATGTAGTTCCATAACAGCTGGAGTGTCAATGTTAGCCAACACTGCACTAGTGGATATATTTACTAAAGGTCGATTCTAATCGATTAACATCAATGTTGGGTTTCAGGGAATTAATCACACATTTACTAACACTTAAAACCAATGTAAAAAATTGTGTTAGTAAATGCATGATTTGGCTCCTGAAACAACATCAAAATTGATCAATTTAGGTTGATTTTTAATCGATTAAATTCGACCTTTAGTAAATTTACCCTGAGGTCTGCCCCAACGACTTTGAAATATAGGGTCTGATTCACTACCAATCGCAACTGCGATTACGCATGCAATCGGCTGATGGTTGCGCACTGCGCATTGTCGAAGCCGGATAATTGGCTGAGACAAAATCGGTTTAAAGTTAAATCTGCACAACGCCATTTTGCAAATGGCAATGTGATGCCATTTTGTGACTGGCCGCCCAGCGCCATTTTAGTGAATCTCGCCCATTATAAGTACATACGGCGATGCTATTATTTAGCGTTGTGCGATTCCCACGCAATAGAAAGATGTTAAAAGTCCTCATCATATAAATACAGACCGTCACTAAAACATATAACATGATCAACCCTGCAAAACACGTACCATGGTGTACTTCACAAACATGTAGTCGCACAACGCTAACTAGCGTCCTTTTTCAATACCCCACTACTTACACACTGCACACTTACATAAAAAAGTTCCCTAGCATTAAAGTGTAATATTCAAGGTTTATTCAGTATTAGTAATGTTGTGAAATATAAGGTTTAGCACATGGTAAGCAGACTGTGTTTGGTGTTGTTCTGATCCACTGTGTCTTTGCAGATTTCCGGTACCATCGGTGAGAAGATAGCAACATGTGTCTGCAAACTATGGACCATAGAGTGTTAAACATTAAAATGTACTCTGTAATGTAGCCAGCTTAGATTAATTATCCAGCGGGAAACAGGACACAAAGAGCTGTTGGAGGCTAGATTGTGTCCATACGAATTGACCTATGAACTGTACTGTAACAGAAGAACCAGGAAGAAGAAACAATGGAATCATGCCAAACTGTTCTATTGTATTGCCTATCTCTGCTAGAGTATATATGTGGGCTCTCTAAACCTGGATGCCAGTCTGCTTGCTTTGCTGTTGACGGAGGTTTCTACTTTGATGCCGGGATCTGGATCCAGAGCGCTTACATATGTAACGACTGTACCTTGGGTCTGTATAATTTCTTTGCGCTAATTTAGATCACAGCGTGTAACTGTTTTTCTATTGAATAATAACTTTTTGTGCTTTGGAACCACAATCAAAGTCTGAAAGCAATTATTTCTTGTGCGACTCATAACGCTAAATAGCGACAATTTTAGAAGGTATAGGTAGGTAGGAATCGATAGTTGGGAGCGCGCAGTGTGAGTCACGCCACCGGTCACTCGGTAACACTCGGTCAGCGATCTCTCAGCAAAAGGGTGGAGGCGCCATAGCAGGAAAGAATGCATTGTGCCTTCGAAAATCTGCTACCACTTTGTTGCTGAGAGTCCGCTACCCGTTATTATTTTGGCTTAAGGAGCGCTGATTAGAATCCAGGGACAAGGGAGGAAAAAGTTTTCCTTCATTGATAGAATTTTATGTTAAAAAGGGGAAGTCGCACAATAGCGTAAGGGTAATAATACGTTTTGTGTAGTAGTCGCATTATTGTGTATATGACTAGTCGTACAATAGCGTATACGTATTTCCTGTATTGCTGCCACGTGTTTTAAACAAAGCCGTCGAGATTACACGGTGATATTGATAGATAACGTTGTTGTAAGCATCTTGATCAGTGTTGCCATAATCTGGGAAAACGTGTATTTTTCTGCGCAGGAAAAGGGTGTGTAACAGTGAATATTTGTTGGTAGGGGTAACATGTTCCCTAGTTAAGGGTATCGTAGGACCCTTAAGTGCTAGGCGCCAGGTGTCGGCCTAGTGGCACGGTAGTAGATACCGCAGTCTATACACATAAGTAGGTGTAGTTGTTGTCTTTGTTGTAGTTTCGGCTCTCAGTGGGATTGCAGTATTCAGCGATCATTTAGGGTTATTTGAGCACTGTAATTGAACCGCACAGTTGTATAAAATTGTGATTGTGAACTGAGTAGAGGGTGGATGAAATCACTGAAAAGGGTAAGCATTCCAATAACACATGCTAGCAGTTGAAAGGTAGTAAAAAAGGGATTAGGTGCATGGAAGCAGCCTGGTTATTCTTCCATAGGTGTGTGGGCGCATCCTGTTAATATCATCCGCAGGTAAGTGAAAGTATCTTGACGCTCTTTCACCGGTCTAAATCTCTATTGAAAAGCTTAGGGTCCTCCCGAGATGGGAGCCAAGCAAACGGTAGAAATGTTAGATGATGTGCTGCTGTTGGAAGCGCCGATTGGGTTGGCACGGCATATTATGCATACTAGGTACGGTGTTTATGCAAATAGGTACTGTGATGTATGGTTTAAAATTACGAAGAAGAGTTTTAGACCTTTCCCCAGAATTGGTAGCTTTGATAAGGAGGTATTGAACAATGTCCAAGATAGCATCTGTATGGTGCGCTCTTGAATGAAAAAGGTAAAATATAACGAGTGTTTAAAGTTGTGGCAGCATGAGGGGGATGCGTGGCTTAAAGGTGTGAACGCGACGCAAACTAACGTCACGAGCACGTTACAGACGCAGCGCACGCAGCGCTAACCTACGGTGCGTGTGCGCCGCAAAATAGCACACATGTGCAGCAAAGTAATGTTGCTGAAGGTATTGCCAGTGGTTCACGCGCACCACCACCGCTCTGTACGGATGGGGGTGGAGGTACAGTCGTTGTAAAAACCCATAAAAATTTAACAAGTAACTTGTACCCTCTCTTGAGTAATCACAAAGAAAATGTTTATGATGCGGATGATGAACCAGTTATGTCTGCCATTTCCCATGCTGTACACATGTTAGATGCTCCATCACAACAAGCACGAGTGGTGGCCCCATCTTCATCAGTGATAGTACAGGAAGTGTTAACATCCACTGCACCCGTAGAGGAATTTGTTAACCCTATACGTAGCAGTAGTAGACTCAATCCCCAGCCAGGTAACAAGGTCAAAAGTAGCAGTGTGGATGGTATCCATCCCATCCGGACAATAACTGTTCCAAATGGGAATGCAGATGCGAACGGTGTAGTGCCCACAAGGGAGTAGCAATGCATTGTCCTTGGACAAGAGCTGAGATAAATTCCATAATGAATGATTTCCCTGACCCTAAAAAGGAATTAGCGAAATGCCAAAGATTTTTGAAAAATTTGGGTAATGCTCACGAGCCAACCAATAAAGATTGGCGAGTGGTGTTAAGGGTTTGTCTTCCACACAATACTGACGTGAAAAAGTTTATCATGGATTGCGCATTGGATGGAGATGATCCCTTAACAGACGAGGGTAACCAAGGTAACATTACCAGCATATTAACTCAATTGGGTGTATATTTTCCAGCAGTAGTTAACTGGAGTAAAATTTTCACCATAAAACAAAAAGAGTGAATCTGCAGAGGATTACTGTAACCGACCTCTGCAGGCTATCACCCAGTACACTGGGATAGAGGATATTAAAGATAGCACTTATCACAGGGGAATGATCATCATTATACTTATGGATGGTCTAAAAGACAATCTAAAGACCCGAGTTCAGACCTCACTACCTGGCTGGAGAGGAGTTACTGTAGACACACTCATGGAATCCGCTATTGAACATAATAAAAATATCCTCAAAAAGAGAGAGACTCAGAGCGAGAAACTAATGGCTGTTAGTATTCAAGCTCTAGAAGGAATGACTGTAACATCACAGCCACCAGACATACATGCACCTGCACAACTACACGTCCTCACCAATCCTGCACCACCACAAACACAGCCCTACCCCACTTATCACACACAGCCACAAAACCCATACTATCCACAGCCACCATACTACTTTCCCTACCGCTCAACCCTTTCGCCCACCCCACCTACGAAGGTGCTTTAATTGCAACCAAGTGGGACATGTAAGTAGGAACTGTAAGGTGAAGAAGGTAGGACCCCCTAACCAGGGAGTACCTGGATATCCACATAAGGGATATACACAGAGTACAGGATTTTCCAACAGTCACCAGCTCCAATCGTGGCCTTAAATGCTGTATTGGAGAGTGAGAGTCAACGCTAGGGGTCAGGTCATACCTGTAGTCTACAGATAGGTTAACGGGAAGTACTAGGGAAGAACTGGTGATGATGGTTGATGTAGCTGGTACTAAATATCCTTTTCTTGTAGACACAGGGGTGACCAGATCAGTGATAAAATCTCCAGCTAATTTACAGGTGACCAGCGAGACAGTATCAGCAATGGGTGTAACGGGTAAAGTGCAACATTATCCTTTAACCAAATCCACATATGTCACTATCGGGCCATTGCATACCAGGCATTCTATCCTCCTGGCAACAGCGGCTCCTACTAACCTACTGGAAAGGGATTTGTTATATAAGATGGGATGTGTCATATATTGTACCCCTGATGGTATATTTCTAGATATCCCAGAGAGAGTTTTTACAATCTTTTCAACCTGTCAATGGATCTGTTCATATACAATATGTGGACGATTTATTGTTATGTTCTGATTCGTTTATGTCATGTTTAAATGATACCAAACTTTTATTGCTCCATCTCTCGCAAACAGGACACAAGGTTGCTAAGGACAAACTACAGCCATGAGAGTCCAGGGTTAAATACTTGGGACAATGCCTAACCCAGGGGTTATGACATCTGACAAATGACAGAATCCAAGCCATACAGACCATGACACTGCCGCAGAATCAACAGCAAATTTGTACCTTCTTGGGAATGTGTGGATACTGCAGAATGTGGATCCCTGGTTTTTCTACTTTGGCCTTGCCATTACAGGACTTAGGGCCTGATTCAGAGCTGGACGCTCTGACAGAGCGCTCGCTCTGAATCAGGCAGGGCATTTTTTTTTTCAGAACGGCTTCCTGGCCCCTTGCATAGCTGTGGGTGACCAGCGAGCGGCCATGATGATGGTCACGATAGTCAAGAACATCGCGACCATCGGGCTTGCGACGAGACCCTTGTGGTAGGGTCTCGATGCTGCAAGCCCCAGAGAACTTTTGGCTCTAACAGAGCTGAAAACTCTCCCACTGACATCACTTGTGATGTCAGTGGGGCTGGCCCCAGACGGTAGGCGTTCCCATGGGAACACCTCCGTCTGGGCAGCCACGCCCCTGGCCTGCCCGCCAAAGGGGGCATGCTGTCACTCAACATCGACAGCACGCCCCCTTTGGTACGAGACCTGTTGCGACAGAGTGCCCGTCGCTATCCGTGTCTCGCGCATGCGCACGATGGAGCCGGCTCCGTCGTGCGCATGCGCACTGGCCTACCATTGACCCAGTTGCGAGCGCACAGCGCTCGCAACTGGGTCTGAATCAGGCCCTTAGTCTCTTCCTCAAAGCCTGATCATGTCATACAGAGTAATCAGAGCAGAGTCACACAGAGTAATCAGAGCAGGCTTATGAAAAACCTTTTGATTTATATTGTACGGAAGCTGATGGTTGTGCAGCAGGTGTCCTCACACAAAAACATGGTGATGCCAGTAGGCCCGTAGCATACTACAGTGCACAATTGGACACTGTGGCAAGATCACTCCCAACGTGTTTAAGAAGTGTAGCAGCAACTGCTCTATTGGTCAGTAAGAGTGAGGATGTGGATTTAGGCCATGATATGATTTTCTATACTCCCCATGCTGTATCTGCTTTGCTAAACTCTGCCCAGACCAGACATGTCTCCTCAGCTAGGTTCACAAAATGGGAACTGGTCCTAATAGCACCTGCAAACATCACCATCATAAGGTGCAGTACATTAAACCCAGCTACGTATTTACCATATGTGCAACATGATGCACAAAGGGTGGAAAGAGGTGAGTCGCTGGCGAAAGGTGAGTTCTGCAGGTATATTGATGCACATGATTATATGGAATATCTGAATCAAATCTTTACTGCAAGACCTGACATACGGTATACACCTTTAGAAAATTTTACACGGATGGGAGTTGTCATAGACAAACTGACACCGGAGAGTTATGTACAGGTTATGCTGTAGTAAATGATGAGGACATTATAGAAGCCGAACCTTTAGGCCCACCACACTCGGCCCAAGTGGCGGAACTGGTGGCACTAAAGAGAGCGTGTGAATTAGCGGAAGGTAAATCTGCTAATATCTACACGACTCTAGGTACGCCTTTGGGGTAGTACACGATTTCGGCGCTCTATGGCATCTGAGAAAATTTATAACAGCAGCAGGCACACCAATTGCAGATTCCAGACTTATAAAAGGACTACTGACAGCAATCCAATTGCCTAAGACAGTGGCGGTAATTAAGTTTAAAGCCCATACATGTGACGATGATCCGGTGTCACTGGGCAACAACAGGGCAGACGAAGCTGCAAATTGGGCAGCAGGGTTTAAAATGAATGTACCAACTGAACAAAGGATGACTTTTCAAACGATTGACATGCTGAAATTAATTGAGATGCAAAATTTGTGTTCCATCCAGGAAAAGGCAGTCTGGAGGTCCAAGGGATGTGGGCAAGAGTCTTCTGGACTCTGGCGAGATGGACAAGGTAAGCCAGTGGCTCCCAAGGCGTACTACCCAAGCCTTGCTGAGGCAGCGCACGGTCTGACTCACTTGGGAAAGCAAGGTATGTGCAAATTGGTGAGAGCATACTGGTGTGCACCGGAAAAGAGAGCAATGTCCTGTCTGACCTGCTTGAGGAAAAACATTGGGAAAACGATCCCTACCGAACCATCCCACATTCCTCCGACCGACGGACCTTTTCAGGTAATACAAATTGATTTCATCCAATTACCACCCTGCAGGAATCTCAAGTATGTATTAGTGTGCACTGATGTGTTTTCTAATTGGGTTGAGGCATACCCAGCTGCCACTAATACTGCTGCGTTTACTGCCAAGAAAATTGTTCAGGAGTTTGTATGCAGATACGGTATCCCTAAAATTATTGAGAGTGATAGGGGTACTCATTTCACAGGTGATGTTTTCCAAAATATGTATAAACTGATGGGTATTAATACTCAACTTCATACCCCCTACCGACCACAAGCCAGTGCCAAGGTGGAGAGGATGAATGGGACTATTAAAAACAAATTAAGTAAAATCATGTCAGAAACTGGACTGGGTTGGCCAGAAGCACTACCACTTGTCCTTCATAGTATCAGGACAACTCCTAGACCCCCTCTCAATCTGTCCCCCTTTGAAATACTGTTCGGTAGACAACCTCATTTGATTATAAATCCGCAGGAAGAATTGAAAAGTAACAACGAGGTAACTGTAAGGTATCTTATAACAATGAGTAAACAAATAAAACAGCAACAGCAGAAACTGAAATTGTTGTCATATGATATGCCTGAAACAAACTGCCATGATGTTGAACCTGGAGAATTTGTTATGATCAGAAATTTCTTGCGTTCAGGTTGTTTGACTGATCGATGGGAAGGTCCGTATCAGGTGTTCCTGATGAGTACAACTTCATTGAAGGTGGCGGAGAGAGATACCTGGGTCCATTCCACTCACTGTAAGAAGGTCAACCAACCGGTGGAGAAACAAGGCGGAATCGAGACAGATAACGTAGACCTGTCTGTTCCGGGAAGGTTAAAGGTTACAGTGAGATACCTGAGCTAAAGAAATTTGTAGATCCTTGTTTTCAGCAATGGATTGGTCTGCTGTGGTTATCTTTGTGTTTTCTCCCAGAGTCCTCATTATCTTCGGTTGTTTCGGGATCTCTGGTTTCTGTGACGGAGGACAGAGGATGGAGAGGGGAGCTGATGGTGATGGCGATATCAATGAAATGGAGTCAGGAGGAGTGCTAAACCTACTGGGCGAGTATCTGACTAAACCCAGTACAGTAATTGTTAAGAGATCTGCTATTCTGGATACTCGGAGACAGTGTGAAGGTCTATCGTCTGAGGATTATTGTATGTGTGAGTTCTGTGGGTCCGTAGTCAATGACAGATGCATCAACCAGTGCTAACCTAAGTATAACCAGTATTGGGGTGGGTATCCTTTAGAGGATCATACTATGGTGGGCAAAATTCTAAACCAAACCGACTGTTGGGTGTGCTCTCACGTGCCCCAAGGACAGCATAATGTAGAATTAGTGCCATTTCCATTAAATGTCTCTGAAATTTTAGACTCACAAAGAGGGCATGCACTGGATGGAAAATTTCTTAAGACCAAACCACCCCATTTTAAATTCCACCAGTACCAGGCAGATAAAACACTCTTATGTTTAAACATCACCAACTCCAATGAACCAGGAAGTTGGGAGGTGACTGGGAACAACCAGACAATGACTTTTTCACTGAGAGCTGACCATGAGCCTATGAAATATTGACAGTTACGCACAATCAGGTTGGGTGGAAGACACTTCCGGTATAAATATACACTAAGTAACACCAAAGAAATGGTTGGTAGGGTACCAGAAGGGTACTGTGCCAATATATTACAACCAGAAACTTGTATGAGTCAAATGGGAGAACCTGAAATAGGATCACTTGCTTGGGAAATGTGTGTGATGATAATGATGTTTACTATTCCTTATGTTCTCCCAGATAATGTATATCTTATATGTGGAAGGAAAGCGTATAAGTGGCTCTCTCCGAGTTCCGAAGGTTTGTGTTATCTGGGAAGAGTAGTTCCAGATGTTATGACTCTTACACATGGTGAAATGCTTGATATTCATAAAGACACACCATCACCATATCTTCACACACAGTATGAACACAGAGACAAAAGAAATATGATACCTGGTGACATACATAAAGCCACACAGTTAATTAGTGAGACAACTGGCTTTCAAGTTTTGGTAGCATTGGATCCCACCAGGATCGCTCGGGGTACACTAAATTTTAGATATATCCAAGATCTTGCTAAATTAATAGATAATATCACCGAGATGTATGACGACACATTCAGATATACAGGTAGGGAGTTGCAAGCGTACAAGAAAGAACTGGTGCAACACAGATTAGTCTTAAATTATTTAACAGCTGTCACTGGAGGGTATTGCGTAACTTTGGCCACCCAATTTGGAGTAAAGTATTGCAATTACATTACAAATGATACCAGCGATCCCAAGGAGGTGATAGACCGGAAGATGGATGAAATTCTGCAGCTGAATGGGAATTTCAGAAGAACCATAATGCTTCAGTGGCTGAAGTAGAAGAGAAGGTAGAGGAATGGGTTTCATGGTTGAACCCACTGAAATGGTTCTCAGGTCTAGGAGAGTGGGTCCAGGAAATGATTGCGAGTATAGGTAAACTCCTGATCCTTATATTGGTTGTCATCTTAGTAATTGGCATTTGTGTCAGGTGTGTTCCTACTGTGTTGAAATGTGGAAAATGTAAAGATAAGGCAAGCCGAAAGAATGAAATTATGATGGTGGTCAGTGGTAACAATATGAATACTGAGGTAAATGTAGGACTGCATTACAACCCTGAACTAGAAGGTACCATCATATGATGTATAAGATTTAGACAATGCATGAAATGTATTATTAAAATGTTATTTGAAAAAAAACACAAAAAAAACATCTTAAATAATGTAAGTCCCTATCCCCTTCAAAATTTCCTTTATAGGATTGGTGCATCCCCACATCTTTCCCATGATCTCCCAAGGTCCGCGGTGTGCGTATAAGGGTAGTTTTATGTCCCTCTTAGAGACACATTATTGATGGTTTAAGAACCACCTTGTGCCATCCCATAATATAACATTAAATAATATGTCATAATGTAAGCCTAAAATTTTATTTTAAAATCAGAGTATGATAGCGTGTTGTTTGCTATCAAAGGGTGGACTGTCGAAGCCGAATAATTGGCTGAGACAGAATCAGTTTAAAATTAAATCTGCACGACGCCATTTTGCGAATGGCAATGAGACGCCGTTTTGCGACTGGCCGCCCAGCGCCATTTTAGTGACTCTCGCCCATTATAAGTATATACGGCGATGCTAATATTTAGCGTCGTGCGATTCCCACACAATAGAAAGATGTTAAAAGTCCTCATCATATAAATACAGACCATCACTAAAACATATAACATGATCAACCCTGCAAAACACGTACCATGGTGTACTCCACAAACACGTAGTCGCACAACGCTAACTAGCATCTTTTCTCAATACCCCAATACTTACACACTTACATAAAAAAGGTTCCCTAGCATTAAAGTGTAATATTCAAGGTTTATTCAGTATTAGTAATGTTGTGAAATAAATGTTATTTGATATCTAAAGTTTAGTACATGGTAAGCAGACCGTGTTTAGTGTTGTTCTGATCCACTGTGTCTCTGCAGATTTCCGGTACCATCAGTGAGAAGAACGCAACATGTGTCTGCAAACTATGGACCATAGAGTGTTAAACATTAAAATGTACTCTGTAATGTAGCCAGCTTAGATTTATTATGCAGCAGGAAACAGGACACAAAGAGCTGTTGGAGGCTGGATTGTGTCCATACGAATTGACCTATGAACTGTACTGTAACAGAAGAACCAATGGAATCATGCCAAACTGTTCTATTGTATTGCCTATCTCTGCTAGAGTATATATGTGGGCTCTCTAAACCTGGATCCTGGATGCCAGTCTGCTAACTTTGCTGTTGACGGAGGTTTCTACTTTGATGCTGGGATCTGGATCCAGAGCGCTTGTGTATGTAACGACTGTGCCTTGGGTCTCTATAATTTATTTGCGCTAATTGTATTTAGATCACAGCGTGTAACTATCTGTTTTTCTATTGAATAATAACTTTTTGTGCTTTGGAACCACAATCAAAGTCTGAAAGCATTTATTTCATGTGCGACTCATAACGCTAAATAGCGACAATTTTAGAAGGAATCGATATGTAGGAATCGATAGCATGCATCGCAGTGCGTGTGTGCGAACCGTGACTGCGATCACAGTGACTACGCAGACCCATTGCAGAGTGATTGACAGGAAGTGCCGTTTGGGGGGTGGTCGGGGAAACGCACGTGTGCCAGTGCGTTTGAATGCCGTTGCATGTGCATGCATAAATTATCCACTGTGATGCCTTACGCAGCTTGAGGACTCATAGCGTGCGACGAAGTTAGCAATTTCTGAGTAAGGCCAGAGCTTGTACAAGTGTGCGTGAGGCTGCGATGGTACTCGATGTTACCGATGCTTTCGCTAAACATTACGAATGTGTGTTAGGTAAAATGGGCGACCTTATGTTGTGCTGCGGCGGCATAACGATCGCAATGGATTAGCATACTATCACAGTTGAACTGCGTGCGTAATCACTATTGTAATCGCAGTTACGATCTGTGGTAAACGAGGGCCATAATCCCTTGGTGTCAAAGAACCCTCACCCACCCAACCATTGGACCCACACTAGACATTGGACGCTAAGAAGTAGTGGGTAGACTCCATTTAAAATAATGTGCTTCTAATAAAATAACCACATCTCACACAATATAGACTATTTATAAAAATAATTATGCAGGATCTATTTTTTTTTAATGACTGCATGGTAATTAACATCTGTGTGGCACTCTCTGACTTTAATAAGTGTCTGAGTGTAAGGATTTCTCACGCTTCCTATGTAATATTGTGTTTTATATTCAGGAATTTATCTTATGCCTGACACCAGACGAGCGTTTGATATGTAAATGTTAAATAACTTTGAAAACATACGACTGTCATTGCATCGTATTCTTTTTTTGCTTTCTGTATATGGTGGGTTCTAATGTTACCTCAATTAGGAACTGCAGCCAGTCACACAAAATGTTCTATAGAATTCCATTAGCGGACAATATTTGGTTCCTTTGATGACAACATGCATTTTACAGATCTACAGACAGTGATTTGGGCACAAAGAAGGAACAACATGTTTGGATATAGGTTTCTAAAATGACAAATCTTTGTGTGAGGTAATTAAAACCCAACATAACGTTCTGACAAGATGGTACAGGTGCGCAGATATCATACACAAATACATTCCTAGTGTCACCTCTCTGTTGGAGAGATAATATATATAATTTGGAATAAAATACCAGTCTCTCTAATTGTTCCTTTCTGGTCTAAAATAATGAACCCAGACAGTGGGTGGTTCAGTGCCAAATGGCCTTGGGTTCTGGCAGCTTTCACACTCTCGAATGCCGCTCACTACGAACAAATGACAAAATTGCTACTCTAACATATAAACAATACAGCTAGAGTGCTTGTGCCTGTTCGCTGGCGCTCGCACACTTCCACCATCAATAGATGAATGTGGCAGTTAATGGAATGTGTGGCAATGGATAAAAGTTTTCTCTCAATCACAGACAGAGTTCTCAACAACTTGGTTGAGTGGTTAGAATTCATAAAACCGTAAGGCTACACAACAGTAATGCTGGGTACGCACTTAGACAACGGATTAGTCAGCAGTCCGAAGCGCTGTCAAAACGGTCGACTGGTAAGCTATACACACTTTCCAATCGGCTGCTCGATATGTCTGGGCTGGCATTACAACTGGACGGGCATTTAAATGTGTCCGCCCAATTGAGATGTCAGTGTCGGTGAAACATGCAGCAAGTGTACGGGTGTTCAGCAGGTCGTTGTCTGAGCAGGGCATGTCATATACCAAATGAAAGGTATTGGTCCATGGATTAGCAGAAACATATTTGCATTATAATTGGTTGCTTCGTTTCGGAGTTATGTGGGAAAACATCTGCTCGCCATTTACAATGCATCATCATTGTGCTCTGGAAAATGTGACAGTTGGTGAACTCTCCCTTTGCACCTGCTGGGTTGTCTGGAAACTGTGACAGTTATTTGCAGCCACATATATCATCACGTCTTGCAGGGACCTAAAGCACTGACTGCTGTTATTTCATTATTCACTTCTCCACGCTTTGTTTAAACCAAACATACCCAGAGGCCGGCCTCAAGCACGCACTTCAAAAATCTTACAGTCAAGAATATTCTTGTCACAACCAACGTATATACAAGATCAACTGATATGCCACTTGCATTGGACATGACATTCGCCACAGTACTACTCTTTGGGTCCTATGGAAGTGCAATGTATTAACGGTGGTGCTATACACTTCTAGGCAGAGGAGATTAATGGACATTTTTCAGACTGCTATCACGATTTGGTTGTTCCACCATATTTAGCAGAACTCTATGACAAATACTCTCAAATTACAGACTCATTATCTTCATAATATCCTCAGTAACTAATATCGATAATATCCTCCATAACTAATGTAGTTAACCACTGGGTTTACCTAGTGCAACCTTAACAGTGTATGATTTCCATATCCAACTGAAGCACAGGTGTGTTAATTGACAAATAATAGATCTATAGGTGGTACAAATTATTCCTGAGGATACCTAGAAAACACACACTGTTAGCATTCGTCTTCTGATGAAACCGTTAGATCGTGAGAACGGAGAAACGCGTTAAGGGACTCTAATCAGGAATTCCAATACCACTTTACTGCTCCGGATATTGCTGGAGATGTCGCTGATGCAATTAAGGATAACTGTTTTGGAACGTGAGTGGCTTTCTCCCTCCCCCACACTCTGGCTATTAAAGTGTCACTCTTACCAGACTTTCTTACTATTACTTCAAGTGGCTACCTTATTCAACCTAATGGGCAGTGTTACACACTGACCAAAGGAATTGGAGATTATTGTGGGAGGACTGTGTACCCTGTGTACCAGGAATGCAGGATTACCTGCTGGACTCAACTCTTCTCAAGAGCCGCCCTGGGCTTGTTTTGTGCAAGCATTAAGTACCCTGATGGGTCGGCTTGCTGCACCTCCAGTGTCCCCATAATTGGGGTATGCTCCGCAGGTTGCTATGCCATCTTCTTCACAGGGGACTCCCTGACAGCTGGTTGTGGCTCATAATATGCCTTTACAACCTACCCCCTACTAGGTTGTCACCTGAACCTGTCTGGGTTAATACTCTCTCCAACACGGTGCAAAACCTGATGGAGATTTTACAGGGTGAGTTTTTCCTGCGTCCAGCTAGGAAGGAAGTGCTGTCTTCTCAGTCCACTTACTATAATGATGACGTGTCGACTGATGATGGGGAAATTCAGGACTTATCTGATTCAGAGCTCCCTCAAAAAGAGGCAGAGCCCAAGTTTAAAATTTATGTGCACGGCCTCATTTGCGTGGTCCGTGTGGCCATGGATATTGGGGATGAGGATTCCCCGGCAGCCAAATCCAAACATGCTTTCTTTAAAGAAGTTAAAAGTTCAGCGACAGCTTTTCCTCTGTCAGATCAGCTGGTTGAACATTTGAAAGAGGCTTGGAAAACTCCAAGCAGGAGGTTTCAACCGCAGAAACGGTTGGAGGCCACTTATCAGTTTGAGGAGAAGTATTTCTCTAAATGGGAAGCTCCTCCTCAGGTGGATTCTCATATTACGCACCTTGTCAAAAGTGCGACCCTTCCTATGCCGTCCATGTCATCATTAAAAGATGTTATGGACAGAAAGGCGGAGGTGTGCCTAAAGTCGGTGATAGCGGCCCAGGAGCGTCCCCACCCTTAAGGAGACTGCTTTGGGACATCCACAAGGTCTCCTGTGGAGCCCTATGGACCCTGCAGTAGAAAACAAGAGATATGGTAAGACCTTACCTTTGTTATTTCTACGAAGTCCATAGGGATCCACAGGACTGCAGATGGGCTGTGTTCTGGTCACCGGTTTTTCCAACTCCTTCTGTATGTGAGAATGTGATACTTGTGTGTTCCTGAGTTTCTTCCTTCTCTCTCCTCCTCCGGCCATTGACTTTTTACGTAACTGAGGTGCCTTGGCCTGGGGGCGGGGTATAGGAGAGGGGCCCGATGCATCCTGGGAGCACAGACATAACTATTTAAGGTGCCCGACAACTGCGTCATCAACCTATGCCCCAAGGTCTCCTGTGGATCCCTATGGACTTCGTAGAAATAGAGAAACTCTCTATTATTATTTTAGCATTGCGCCTGATTTAGATTTTTAGGATCTGTTTGTTTAGCTGTGTTTTCAATATCTAGCTGAAGCACAGGTGTGTTAATTGACGAACAATAGATATATAGGTGGTACTAATTATTCCTGAGGATACCTAGAAAACGAACACTGTTAACGTTCCATGAGGACAGAGTTTGCCAAACACTGGCCTGTAAGAAACCAGTCAGTCATTCATTCTATCTTCAATTTGGAGGTTAGGTAAAATAATTGAAATTTCATTGACAGTGGACAGATCCTGACGGCAAGTGTTAGGGGGAGGGTTATGCTGCAGGGCGGGGGGGAGGTTAGGGTTAGGCTGCAGAGTGGGGTGAGGGTTAGGCTGCGGGGGGGTTAAGGTTTGCCTGCAGGGAAGGTAAGGGGTTAGGGTACTTACCTAGTTGGGTCGGGATGCCGCTGATGGTATTGTGACTGCTGGCATCCTGTACCCAACCATTTGAGGAGGGTAGGGTACCAAGTTATAGACAGTAATATGTTGCATTACCAAGAGATGCCACCCTCTGACTTGGTATACCCAGCTTTCTTTTCAATATTCTGTGATTTACAGAAATAGTTTTCAATACAGGGAGTAGAGAAACTGTAAAATATAAATAAAATATACAGCTCTAGGCACCTAAACAGCGGGTCTTCAGGATATCCTTAGATGGGCCAATCGGCTAATGGAGATGTCATGTTTTAAAATTTTCAGTGAAAAAATGCATACCTGTCAGTTAAGGTAAAAAAAAAAAAACCCCCACAGAGAATGACCTCACCAAGGCGCCAGCGTGACTCCAAAACTTCTTGCTAATATAGTGTTGAATGTCTGATACTGAAAAATTGGTTGCTGCTGCTAAGTATAAGGAGCTGACCTTATGTGACAAATTCAACGGAAAAGATAAAAACGGAAGAAGCGCTAACCAACAATTAGTATCCCATTTTTAATCAATGTAAAACATATATTTTTACAATTTTTGTTAAATGCAATAAACATAAAAAGAGTTTCAGCCGATTCTAATGGATAAAATTAACATGAGTACTTAACACAATAATTGAGGCACCAATAGACAATGATACATTCTTTCTCCCATTCAAATAATCAATTCTGAGACCAATGAGTGAAGAAAATCTGCCACAATTCTTGGAAATATGGAAGTCCTCCAATGACTAGAGTGATAAAAAAAAAACCCCTTAATATAGAAAAATAGTATGTGTGCGCACAATTGATATTATTTGTAGAAACTTCTCATGAAGGATAATTTTGTGCAGTTTCCTTTTCCTTAATGAGGTCTTGCAGCGCTGTGTTTGTAACAATGCGGTTACAATTAAGAAACAAGACACCTATAATGTTTCAAACTGCTGGCAACAGAACTATTAGTGTGATTTGCTCCTCCTGCAGCTAACTTTCAGGCCGCAGTCTCTGTAATGAACACTGATGTGGATAAGGGTTCTCAGTGTAAAGAGATTCACCTTAACATAAACAGTTCCAAGCCTTCATGACCGGACCAGCACAAAGATGTATATAAAGTAAATCATTTGGCAGCTAATGACAATGTTCAGTGTGTCCTCCGTACGCGGCTGAAATCCACTGCAGTGTGGAAAAAAACATCAATTACGGCTAGGACCTGGCAATGTGTGTGCTGCTTATCGCTACCTTTCACGGGACCTCTGGAGGTCTATAGTGCTGCGGATGATTAGTCCGGTTATACTCCACTGCCGGTAAGTGATATGCACCAAAAGTCACGCTGCCGCAGTCCAGAAGGCTGTTGCCAGTTCAGATGGGAGAGGGCAGTATTGCGGGTTGACGCGTTTCTCAGCCACAGACCAGGGGCTGTTTCCTTATGTTAAGGTGAATCTCTTTACACTGAGAACCCTTATCCAAATCAGGGTTCATTACAGAGACTGCGGCCTGAAAGTTAGCTGCAGGAGGAACAAATCACACTAATAGTTCTGTTACCAGCAGTTTGAAACATTATAGGTGTCTTGTTTCTTAATTGTAACCGCATTGTTACAAACACAGCGCTGCAAGACCTCATTTGTAATTATATGACCCAGAGTGGGTGCTACTATTATGTAGCAATAATTATTTTGGGGTGAGCGTTTGGGAGTTGGGCCCCCGGAGTTGTTCTGGCTGGACCTTTTTCAGGGCATCACCACTTAATTCACATAGATATTTTTTATCACTTTTCTAATTGTTTATTATTTATCTCATTTTAATTCTCTCTCATTTCATTAACACTTAGTGTAGTGTAAAGATAAATCAATATCACCTTTTTTCCCCTTTTCATGTGATGCCCTGGGGATGGTCCTTGGCTGGAATTTTTTGAACGTGAACCCCTTAATGTTAGGGATGCCAGTAGAGAGGAGCCTTGACAATGGCCTTGCGCTTATTTATATATTTGCAAACGTATGTAACTAATACCTCTGAATCTCTATTATCATGTACGATTCAAGTATTTTTTGTTGATTTTGCTGCAGTGTGCTGGAGGGCAAATTCCTTTTTTTCTGTGTTCAAAGCAACAGCTATGCCTAACTTAGTGCTGTGATCAACAGGTGAATATAATTAGGCATGGTTCTTAATGTGCAAAAGTCTATGATAAAAAATAAACTCCAGATTCAATGCAAAGACTTAGTTGACATCAGTCCCCAATTTATAAGGATACCCCTAGGTTTTAATATGTTTCCTTTCTCCTGTTAATACAGGCCAGATGCACATTACCAAATAGGTTTCTTTGATATGGTGGTATTCTGACTGTACGGTCTCCTAGGTACAGTGTAACCTACAGTCAGGTGCATAAATATTGGGACATTGACAGAATTTTCATATTTTGGCCTCTATTCACCACCACAATGGCTTTGAAATGAAACAAACAAGATGTGCTTTAACTGCAGACTTTCAGATTTAATTTGAGGGTAATTACATCCAAATCAGGTGAACGGTGTAGGAATTACAACGGTTTATATATGTGCCTCCCACTTTTTAAGGGGCCAAAAGTAATGGGACAAACTAAACAATCCTAAATCTAACTTTCACTTTTTAATACTTTGTTGCAAATCCTTTGCAGGCAATTACAGCCTGAACTCTGGAACGCATAGACATCACCAGACGCTGGGTTTCATCCCTGGTGATGCTCTGCCAGGCCTCTATTGCAAATGTCTTCAGTTCCTACTTGCTCTTGGGGCATTTTCCCTTCAGTTTTGTCTTCATCAAGTGAAATGCATGCTCAATTGAATTCAGGTCAGGGGATTGACTTGGCCATTGCATAACTTTCCACTTTCTAGTTAAAAAACTCTTTGGTTGCTTTTGCAGTATGCTTCGGATCATTGTCCATCTGCACTGTGAAGCGCCGTCCAATGATTTTCGAAGCATTTGACTGAATATGAGCATATAATATTGCCCGAAACACTTCAGAATTCATTCTGCTGCTTTTGTCAGCAGTCACATCATCAATAAATACAAGGGAACCAGTTCCATTGGCAGCCATACATGCCCACGCCATGACACTACCACCATGCTTCACTGATGAGGTGGTATGTTTTGGATCATGAGCAGTTCCTTTCCTTCTCCATACTCTTCTCTTCCCATCACTCTGGTACAAGTTGATCTTTGTCTCATCTGTCCATAGGATGTTGTTCCAGAACTGTAATGGCTTTTTTAGATGTTGTTTGGCAAACTCTAATCTGGTCTTCCTGTTTTTGAGGCTCACCAATGGTTTAAATCTTGTGGTGAACCCTCTATATTCACTCTTGTGAAGTCTTCTCTTGATTGTTGACTTTGACACATATACACCTACCTCCTGGAGAGTGTTCTTGATTTGGCCAACTGTTGTGAAGGGGTTTTTCTTCACCGGGGAAATGATTCTTCTGTCATCCACCACAGTTGTTTTCCGTGGTCTTCCGGGTCTTTTGGATGTTGCCGAGCTCTCCGATGCGTTCTTTCTTTTTAAGAATGTTCCAAACAGTTGATTTGGCCACACCTAATGTTTTTGCTATCTCTCTGATGGGTTTGTTTTGATTTTTCAGCCTAATGATGGCTTGCTTCACTGATAGTGACAGCTCTTTGGATCTCATATTGAGAGTCGACAACAACTGATTCCAAATGCAAATGTCACACCTAGAATCAACTCCAGACCTTTTACCTACTTAATTGATAATGAAATAACGAGGGAATAGCCCACACCTGTCCATGAAATAGCTTTTGAGTTGATAGTCCCATTACTTTAGGCTCCTGAAAAAGTGGGAGGCACATATAGAAACCGTTGTAATTCCTACACCGTTCACCTGATTTGGATGTAATTACCCTCAACTTAAATCTGAAAGCAGTTAAAGCACATCTTGTTTGTTTCATTTCAAAGCCATTGTGGTGGTGAATAGAGGCCAAAATATGAAAATTCTGTCAATGTCCCAATATTTATGCACCTAACTGTATATCTTGGATAAGAATATTGGTAAAACTGCACAGCAGGACATCCATTGTTCTCTATGATGGGCTACATTAAGTGTATTTGCTGGTAGTACAGTCTGTATGGATAAATGCACTGTATGGTATGGCACCATAACATTTTTCCGGTGGATGTAACTGTATTTGTCAATGTACACTATGGACAATTCTTGTCCTACATGCAATTCTCAATGTTCACATTCTGCATGTAAGGAAACCCATGGATCATCTCCTTTATTCTGTATGCTGGATAATAAGAGTTATGGCATAACATATCTTTGTTAACTTTTTTTCTTTGAGGTTCATAGGGTTCACAGGAATTACCTTGGGGTATGTGGTTGGAGTGATCCAGGCACCAAACAGTTACAAACTTTAGCTCCCAGGATTCACTGAGTCCTCCTTCATATATACCCCACCCCAGGCTACAGGCATTCAGTTTGTTACCAAGCCCAAGGCAGGAGAAGGAAAGAGGAGAAGGAAGGACAATTGTACCACAGAAACACTCTCTCTAAGAAGAGGGAATCATTTAAATACAAAAGAAAAAGATTACCCAATAACACCAGGTGCATTGAGGTGGGTGCCCTGTGGACCTTGAAAAAAATGAGTTAACAAAGGTATGTTATACCATAACTCTTATTTTCTTCTTCGGGGTCCATAGGGTCCACAGGAATTACCTTTTGGATGTCCCAAAGCAGTTCCCTTAAGGGTAGGGATGCTCCTGTTTAGTAGAAAGGAGAATCTGACGCCCAAAGGAAGCATCCTGAGAGGCAAATGTATCAAATGCGTAAAATTTGAGAAAAGTGTGGACGGAAGACCACGTGGCTGCCTTGCACAATTGTTCAGCAGAGGGACCATGACGAATCGCTCTCGACGGTCCCGCAGATCAAGTAGAATGTGCTGTCACTGTGTTTGGAACAGAGAGATCAGCTTGTGTGTAAGCTTGAGAAATAGTCATACGAAGCCACCGAGCCAAATTCTGTTTGTTAGCTGGCCAGCCTCGCTTATGACAGCCATACAACACAAAAAAAAGAGAATCCGATTTCCTAATGGAGTTGGTACGATCCACTTAGATACGTAGGGCGCGTACAACATAACATAGAAGCTTCACCTATAGAGGCCTGAAGACTTGAAGGCTGGAACTACAAATACTTCATTTACATGAAAGCAGGATACAACCTTAAGAAGGTAACCCACCCTGGTACGAAGAACAGCTCTATCCTGGTGAAAAATCAAAACGGGAGAACGACAAAAAAAGCTGCCAAATCAGAGGAGAGGCAGAGGAGATAGCAAGAAGAAAAACAACTGTCTTCGCTGTCAACCACCTAAAGCCTACCGATTTCAGGGGTTCAAATGGGGGAGCCTGTAGAGCCCTGAGAACCAAAGACAACTCCCACGGAGCTACTTGAGGGTCAAAGGGAGGCTGAACCCTCAGAACACCCCGAAAAAATGTCCTAAAATCAGGCAGCGGGTGGCCAGGCGGTGAGACCGAGGTCTAACCCAGCCTGGAGAAAGGTAAGTACTCAGGAGACCCTAAAAACTATAGGGTTATATTTTCTATGTTTACACCATTAAAAATAGAAGGCCAAACTCTGTAATAGATGCTGGCAGAGGAAGACTTTCATGCCGTAAGCATTGTCTGAATCACAGAGCTAGAAAAAAACCTTTGGCTCTTAAGATAGAAGAGAGATGAGGAAGGTCCGGATGCAGGCAGGGACCCTGTGTTAACAGGTCCGGCCTTAGAGCAAGAGGCCATGGAGTGTCTATGGAGAGACTCTGAAGGTCGGTGAACCAATGATGTCTGGACCAAGCAGGGGCTATCAGTATTACTGCGCTGCCCTCCTGCTTGAATTTCTCGATGACCCTTGGGAGGAGGGAGATCGGAGGAAAGAGATACGCTAGCTTGAAGTCCTACTTGACTGCTAGAGCATCCCCAAAATCGGCTGAGGGATCTCTGCTGTGCCGCCCTCCCTGAAAGGTGTGACAACCAGTTACTGCGCCCCATCCGCGGAGGCTGGCATCGGTAGTGAGGAGCACCCAATCTGGAATCCAGAAGGGACGACCCCTGTTCCGATGAGCTGTCTGCAGTCACTATGAGAGGGAGAGCCGAACTTCTGGCGAGATAAGGATTGTTCAAGATCTTACCAGATGATACTGACCGTCCCACCGAGACAGACTCCAACGCTGCAGGGGCCTAGAATGGAACCAGGCATATACCACCATGTTCGAAGGTGGATACCATGGACCCCAAGACCTGCATTGCTCAGTGAACAGAAACTCTTTGATTGCGGAGCCATTTGCGCAACCGCAATTGTAACGCAGCAATCTTATCCCCCTGGTAGAAAGATCCTTTATTCCAAGGAATCCTAGTAGCGCCTCCAGATGTACCATCTGTTGTTTTGAAGAAAGAGAAGACTTTTTCAATTGACTATCCAGCCGTGCTCCTGTAGGCAGACAATGGCCAGCTGGAGATGACATTGTAAAATCTTCGGAGACTGCCAATAACCGGGAGGTCGCCAAGTATGGCAGTATCCCGACTCCTTCTGAGAAGAGTAGCCATTATCTAGGTAAACACCCGAGGGGCTGACAAACAGCAAAACTCAGAAACCCCTGGCAATAGGTACATGCAGATATACATTCTGTATGCCCAGGGCCATGAAATCCCCAGGTTCCATTGCCAGCATAATTGACCGTAGGGTCTACATACGGAACTTGGGCACATGGACAAACCTGTTGAGAGATTTCCGATTCAGAATAGAGCGACGAGACTCACCTAGCTTCTTAATCAAACACCAATGTGAGTAATAACTCCTTTCCTTGTTAACCAAAGGAACCGGGATTATCACCCCTGAATTTAGAAGCTTGAATGGTCTACTAGAGAGCAAAGGCCTAGATAGAATCTGATAGGGGGGGTTGTGTAAACAACTTTCTGGGAAGTAACCCTTTAGGAAGGTGTCACATAAAAATCCCCAGAAGGGAGGGAAATTTCCCACATAAAGCACTCTCCCTGTGGGAAAGGGAAAACAGACACTAGTCTTTTTGGAATCTGGAACAGTTTATCTGGAGTGTTCCATGCTTCCCCCATAAACTCAGTGAGCTGTACAGATTGAGGCAATCCAGCCTAAATCACCTTCTGGTTACTGAACACCAGATTTATTAGGTTTTTAGGAGCCGGTACTTCATCTTCTATAATGAGGATTGAATCAACCGCCCCAGCTAGAGAGGAACATCCACTGAGGAATGACGCTCCTCTTCTTGGAGATAGGCCCAGAGGGAGAAACGTGTGTATATACAGCCTCCTCAGATTAGATCTATATCAGACTCTGAAAGAAAGGTGGATTTAGAGGATGGTGCAGTCCATGTATATGCTTAAATGGCTGACGCCTTATTCACCTGTAACATCTGCAGATAGGTAGATGCTAAAAGCCAGATTCTGAACTGGGTGGACATAACCTTCCATCCAGGAGGGATGTATGAGAAGAGGAAACATAGCAGGCTGTAATCACTGTGGCAGTGTGGGGGCTGATAAGCGGTCCACTAACTGCATCACAACCTGAGACCAGGGGAGCATTCAAGGTGACCCCTGAGCAGGTGCTGGAAAGTTTGACTGTTGTGGTGTAGAACAATCAACATACAGTCCATCCTGTATGAAAACCTGAGAGGCCTACTGCACAGGGTTTACATGAAACCAGTCCAGGGACAACAGTCTCCTAATTCCCTTGTCCTGAGACCTGGGGAATACTTGCAAGTAACTCACAACAATTGTAGGTTTAACAATGCCAAGTGACCCCCCTTCACAGAAAAAAGACGTGAAGCACTCCCTAACCCCTTACACCGGCAATTTGGGGGTTAGGAAGAAACAAAAAGAAAAAACTTTTGCAACAGTAGCAGAAATCACAAAATCTTTGCAAAAGGGCATTAAAATAAATTACCTAAACACATCAGTTTGGTAAGATCTACATGCGTATAACCATATTTGCAAAAGGGTATTAAAATCAACTACCTAAACACATCAGTCTGGTAGAATCTACCTGCCTATAACATATTTGCAAATGGGCACTAAATCGTGGTCATATTGTTAGGATATAAGTGCAATGCTTACAAATATACTTACAAAATAGGCACCGAATCACAAGCAACAAAAGTTGGTAGGATTCCAGTGCTATATACTTCCTAGGAAAAACTTATACTCCGAGAGAGCCCAAATCTCCCCTCAGCCAGCACTCAACTGCAGCTGAATGTCCCTAATTAATTAGGAGAGAGGGGGATGGGCAGCCCAGTCTTCACAAGTATATGTGAAGTACAATTTAACTCCTACACACCTGCAGCTGGGGTTAACTGGAGCACTTCCCTTATAAAGGCAACAATGTAATGTGACCACCTTCACAAATATCTAGTAAATGTGAAGTCCAGTTATAACGGACAGTTTTTTCAGAAAAATAAAGGCAGGATAACACAGCAAAACTCAATGCATTTAAGCTTATATATTTGCAATAGGCTTCTGAAGAAGTCCTTAAAGGACGAAACGCGTTGAGGCCAGCTGACCCAGGCTCTCTGGTGTTTTGGATACATATCTATGAGGACTGGGTACCTTTCTAAAAGATAAGCACAACTTTCTACCTTTTGTATGTTTTATGTGATGTCTCCCTTTACCGTGTAACCCAATAAAACAACCCTATGTTCAAATATACGGACGAGGGATCATCTGTATTTAGCTCTCATATACTGATCATATACGCTCCATAGAGGGATGGAAAGAGGGCACTAGGAATTACGTGGTGGATGACATACTACAGGCTATTAAATTAGCACTATCTGGTACGCAGCCTCTATATATAATTATACTACTACTAATTAAAAAAAAAAAAATACTACACTATACTTTCGCTTTCTTAGGAGCCCGTTTAAGCTCTTTATAAGGTGATCCAGCAGACGACATCCCACTTAACCCTTCCAGTGTGGACCATTTATCCTCTGGATTCACAGAAAAGCCTAAAAGATTTTCTTTTTGGTACGCACAATTATTTTCATGAGCACGAGCTACCACTATTTTAAATACTACACGATTAGGCGCATGTCTTCTTAAACATACATATATATATATATATATATAAAGATCCAGATTTCAACCAACATATAGATGTACAACACCAGTAACAATCTTACCTGTACATAATTCAGGGATACATAATAAAATACATGAATTTATAACTACATTAAAAATTAATGAGTTAGCTTATTTTATGGAGTCATTAAAGAAACAGGGCTATTTCATATCCCTCGTTATGACCATGTGGTACCAGTGTATTGAGTTCATGAATCCAAAACATCTCTCTCTGAAAGAGGCTGAAGTTGGCTTCTTATTCGACCAGCTTCTTATTCATTTCTTATTCACTTCTTATTCATTTCTTATTCAAGCTCCAGCTTCTTATTCAGAAAATGTTACATTAAAACATTTAAATAAAGTTAGATCACTAAACTAACACTATGTAAACAAAGAATTGTGTCCCTTACACAGTTTACAATTATTATTTTCCTGGCACAATAAGGATTTGGGCATGAATAGGGCAATAAAGCGGGCACAGGCACCACATTTTGTCATTTTGAATAAGAAGCTGTAGTTGTACAGGAGTTAACTAGCTTCGGTCATCAAATATTACACTTGAAATCCACAGAGGGTGGTCTGGTACATATGACCCACTTGTCATTTGCCTTGACCAACAAGGATTTTGGCATGAATAGGGCAGTAAAGCGGGCACAGGCACCACATTTTGTCATTTTGAATAAGAAGCTGTAGTTGTGCAGGGGTTAACTAGCTTCGGTCATCAAATGTTACACTTGAAATCCACAGAGGGTGGTCTGGTACATATGACCCACTTGTCATTTGCCTTGACCAACAAGGATTTTGGCATGAATAGGGCAGTAATGTGGGCACAGGCACCAGATTTCTTAAGTTTGAATAATTACCTGTTGTTTTACATGGGTTAAATAGCCTTGGTCAACAAATTTGACAATTGGGGTAAATTAGTAAAAGCCCCAAACCTCTGAGCATGGTCTGGTATTGGAATACAGGAAACAGAATCTGTGTGGGGTTCACCTTTTATTCCGATAACCAGCCCTAGGCTGGTTATAGGGAGAAAGGGGCCAACACTATAGCAGGGAGACACACTTAGGACCTCATTCAGAGGCGCTTGCTCTGAATCAGGGCGGTGGCTTTTTTATTTTATCCCGGCCTCCTGGCCGCTAGCTAAGCTGTGGGTGACCTCCCACAGCTTTTGCGATCGGCCATGTGATGGTCGCGATTATCGCGACCAACGGGCTTGCGATGGGTCCCTTGTGATAGGGTCTCGTCTGCCGCTAGCCCCAGTGAGCTTCCTGCGCAAATAGAGCAGGATGCTCACTACTGACATCACAAGTGATGTCAGTAGGGCCGCCCAGAAATGGCAGGCGTTCCTTTAGGAACGCCTCCGTTTGACCAGCCACCCCCCCCCCACCTACAAAATGGGGCGAGCTGTCGATCAACATCGACAGCCGGCCCCTTTGTAGCGAGCCCCGGAGCGAGTGAATTTCTCACTCGCTACAGGGGCTTGCGCACAAGCGCGGCATGTGCAGTGCCCCATCGACCCGCTTCCCAGCGCATAGCGCTTGCAAGCAGGTCTGAATGAGGTCCTTAGCATGGTGTCCTCCTGCCATCACATTAACCAGCCCCAAACTGTTCAGCACATTTCTGGAATCTCTCGGAAAGCTGGCACACCGGCAGTGGCGTAATAAGGGGGTGCGTGTGAGCAGGCCTGCCAAGAGCCATGGCGGCCCCGTTTAATAGGGGACATGGCCTAATCATGGGAGGTGTGGCCACATCCCCTTCCCGAAAAAAAAAAATCTTTGCAGCACCGCTTCGCTGGGGAGGGGGCGCTCTGAGACCCCTCAGCCCTGCTCAAAGCCAGGGGGGGATGCGATCAGTGTGATCGCTCCCCCCCACAGGCATTGGAGACTGCAGTCTCCCACTGTGCGCTGGGCTGCTGTGAGGGAGGGGGGGGCCGCCCTAGACCCGGGCCCACGCCGGGCCCCTCAGGAAGCCCGGGCCCGGGTAAACTGAAGCCGCCCCCCCCCTCTCGGCGCCCCTGCGTGTGGAGCACCTTGCCCTGGGTACCAACTGACAGACCCGGCAGAGACGGGAGCTGATGGCCAGGGCGATGTCCAGGGCTCAATGGCGTAACTAGGGCAGGGCCACTGCGGCCAATGACACCCCCAGCACTGCAGGCCACGGTACTGGCCCGTCCTAGTTAGCCAGTGTAGTGCCGACCACAGTGAGGAGCTCATTCAGAGTCGGTCACTGCTGGCGGCCGCTCGATCTGCATGTGGGCGTTTTGTTTTTTTTTTATCTCCGGGAGCTCGCAAAGCTGTGGGTGACCACCCACAGCTTGTGCGAGTGGGCTGGAGACAGTCGCAATTATCGCGACCATCGGGCTTGCGACGAGACACTGGGGTAGGGTCTAGCTGCCGCAAGCCCGAGTGGACTTCCTGTTCTAATAGAGCAGGAAGTCCAGTACTGACATCACTAGTGATGTCAGTAACCCCTCCTACAAACGCCAGGCTTTCCTAAGGGAACGCCTGCGTTTGTCCGCTCACCCCCCTACCCGCCCACAAAACGGAGCGAGCTGTCAATCAACATCGACTGCCGCCCCGCCTTGTTGCGAGCCCCGAAGCAACTGACCTCAACGGGGCTCGTGCATACGCCTGCCGGATGCGGCGTATGCGCACACATCGGGCTGTGCGCTCGCGAGCAGCTCTGAATGAGCTCCTGAGAGCGATCAGCATTACACATTTACTCAGGACCGGCGCTAGGCTTCCCTGTGCCCAGCACTGTCCTGTGCTGCACAGCCGCACCCCTTCTCTCCCCGAGCGCTTACCTAATAGCGCCAGGCGAAGGGTGGGAGGTGGGCTTAGGCTAGCCCATAGAGCCGCCAGTGCATTTACAGCAGCCAATGAGAGTCAGACAGACTCTCATTGTCTGCTGCTGCGCCCACTGCAAGAGCCGGGCTGGAGCTCACTAATGAGCTCTGCCTTCCGGCTCCTGTAGTGGGTTATGTAGAGTGCGCCAGCCCGGGAGGACTGCAGTTGTGCGGACGGCGGCGTGAGCAGAAGCAGGAGCAGGGATTCAGGTAAGTGGTATTTTTTTTTCTACTTGTGTGTTTGTCTAATGGGGGCACTGCATCGGGGGGGGGAGGTGACCTCTACTAGGGACTACTACTGAGGGAGGTAACTACTATTGGGGGCACTTTCCCTGGGGATTTGTGATATCTTCTTAGAACGCACAGTTCTTTGCTCTACTGGGGACTACTACTGGGGGCACTACTGGGGCACTGCATCGGGGGACCACTACTTGAGGGCACTGCATGGGGGGGGACCGCTACTGGGGGCACTGAATAGGGAGGATCACTACAGAGGGCACTGTATAAGGGGTACTGGATAGGGGGATCACTACTGGGGGCCTGCATAAGTGGGACCACTACTGCGATCTGCATAAGGGGGACCACTATTGGGGGCACTGTATAAGAGGAACTAATGAGGGGCTGTATAAAGGGGACCACTACTAGGGGTACTCTATAAGGGGCACTACTAAGGGCCTGCATAAGAGGGATCACTACTGGGGACATTGCATACTGGGGGTACTGTATAAGGGGCACTACTGGGGGCCTGCATAAGGGGACCACTACTGGGGGCACTGCATAGGGGGGACTGTATAAGGGGCACTGCATTAAGGTGCATATGGAATGGAAAGGAATGTTCAGAGTGACGAGATAGGGATGTGTGTCATGTTGACATGGCCCATTTTTAAGTGTCCACGACCATTTTTTTGGTGCACGCACATAGCGGGGGGCTCCATTTTTAAATTTGTCCTGGGCTCCATATACCCTAGTTACGCCACTGCCAGTGGTGTGACCAAGTGCTTGATCCCAGCACCTTAGTCCTGCAGTCCGGTGAGATGTATCCCCAGCAGGACACATAAGTGTCCTGTGCTGGGACAGTATGTCTGTTTTCAGTGCTGGTCAAGGACAAGCAGCGGCTGACATGTGGCGCCGGCTGCTAGCTGAGTGCAGGTCATGTACCGCTGGCCATTGAAGAGGGGTGACAATTTGAATTTGAGCCAATCACAGTGGTGACAATTTTGACAATCTGAGCCAATCACGCCGTGCACCGGTAGCCAATAGAAATCGTCCACAGTGAGCCAATCGTTGTAAGCCGTGTCATGGCTGGCTACGCCCGTGGCATCTAACGTCAGATGTCTCTGGGAGGAAGAGTCAGTTTGGCGGAAATGGGTGAAGAGCTCCAGCAGCCGTGGAAGAGTCCAGAAGACACCGGGCTTAAAAGAGAAGATCTTCAGCGGCTGCAGAAGACGCCAGGAGACACCGGGCTCAACAGAGAAGAGCTTCGGCAGCGCCGCTACTGGCCAGAATGGGCCAGCGACAGAAGAATGCGGCTGAGGACTGGAGAGTACTGCAGTAGTTGGGAAGTAAAAGAGCGAATGAAGCTCTTCACTGCAGCCTCTCCCACCGGACAGGTAGACTCTCTTTGAGGCCTTACCATCATTAACCCCTCCCTAGACCACCAGGTTGTTAGGCAGTAGGCACGTAGGGGTCATCGGGCCTTAAGCCTGTGGCACAAATAGGTGGGCATTAGGCCCGTGCTCCTAAGGCTATAATTGACCCTGGGCAATAGGCCCAGGTCACATAAATAAGCGAGGTGCCAACTTCTCATCTTGCCCTGGGCGCCAAACACCATAGTTATGCCCCTGGACCTTGGTCACTGCTACCTTGGTGAAGACTGCTGTGGCAGTGGGAGTTTGCCAGCTCAAGGTGAAGACTACAGGAAGCACTGAGATCGTGGGAGTTGGCCCACCTCGGGTGAAGAACACATAGTAGTTGTGGATGAACTAGGGTTAGTTCAGCCAAAGACTACTGGACTAGTAAATCTAATTGCATTTTATTTTCATTCAGTTGCACGCTATTTTAATTGTCAGGCATTAGGCCCGTGGCCACTGTGGGCGTTAAGCCCTAATCAGCAGTGACGACCTTTGTTAGGCGTACAATAAGCCTGAGCCAGAGAGGGCACTAGTCCCACAAGGTATAAGGGGTATTAGGCCCTATAGGGTTCATTTGGGATCCACATTATTAACCCATTGTTAGGTGGGCAATAGGCAATACATAGTGTCAGTGATCCCCTAGAAGGCAGGCACTAGACCTGAGGCAGCAGAGGATCATTAAGCCCTGTAGTACTGTTGTTCTGATTTGATAAGAATGTATTATGGTTTGTAACCTTGTTACCTCGTCATCTCAGCTACTGCAATCAGACCTCCATTAAAAGGTAGGCTGCAGTAAGGTACCTGTTTGTGATTATTGTAATGCTTTGTAACTGCATTATTCCATTGTCCTGTAACAATTATTACATTTTTGGTGTAGATGCACATTGTTGGGGAGCATAGGGGTAGTATGGTGATATGGAGTGCACTACATCCAGCCTGTATTGCTGTTGGCAGGATGCTGGTGTATGTATGAGTAGTCAGGTTGCTGTGTGTGGTCAGAGGCATCACCCACCTTGGTGTCACCTGGTGCGGACGCTCTGAGTCGTCCTGCGCACCGTAGGCGTGCGCTCCCGGAAGGGGCGTGGCTTTGCATGAAGGGCCGTGACCTCACCCGTGAAGCCCCACACCTTATGTGAGCCGATCCTGCAGCTGCTGGGGCAACCCACAGTCTCTCCCTGCCTCTCTCCGCGTCATGACATCACGGTGACACCATCCAATGGGGTGACACCAAAATAGCAGAGCAGCTCTGCTATTTTGGTGTCACCCCCTTCGGATGGTGTCACCCAGTGCGGCCCGCACACCCCTTGTGACGCCAGTCTGTGTGGTTCACACTAAAGAAATACTGTAAGTCAGTATAGTGAAGCCGTGTAGGTGGCTGTTATTTTGTATTTATGTGCAAGTACCGAGATCCGGACCATTTGAACATTGCCCAAATTAATTATGCCAAAATCCTTGTTGGTCAAGGCAAATGACAAGTGGGTGATATGTACCTGACCACCCTCTGTGGGTTTCAAGTGTAACATTTGATGACCGAAGCTAGTTAACCCCTGCACAACTACAGCTTCTCATTCAAAATGACAAAATGTGGTGCCTGTGCCCGCTTTAATGCCCTATTCATGCCAAAATCCTTGTTGGTCAAGGCAAATGACAAGTGGGTCATATGTACCAGACCACCCTCTGTGGGTTTCAAGTGTAACATTTGATGACCGAAGCTAGTTAACCCCTGCACAACTACAGCTTCTTATTCAAAATGACAAAATGTGGTGCCTGTGCCCGCTTTACTGCCCTATTCATGCCAAAATCCTTGTTGGTCAAGGCAAATGACAAGTGGATCATATGTACCTGACCACCCTCTGTGGGTTTCAAGTGTAACATTTGATGACCGAAGCTAGTTAACCCCTGCACAACTACAGCTTCTTATTCAAAATGAGATAATCTGGTGCCTGTGCCCGCTTTAATGCCCTATTCATGCCAAAATCCTTGTTGGTTAAGGCAAATGACAAGTGGGTCATATGTACCTGACCACCCGCTGTGGGTTTCAAGTGTAACATTTGATGACCGAAGCTAGTTAACCCCTGCACAACTACAGTTTCTTATTCAAAATGACAAAATGTGGTGCCTGTGCCCGCTTTAATGCCCTATTCATGCCAAAATCCTTGTTGGTCAAGGCAAATGAAAAGTGGGTGATATGTACCTGACCACCCTCTGTGGGTTTCAAGTGTAACATTTGATGACCGAAGCTAGTTAACCCCTGCACAACTACAGCTTCTTATTCAAAATGACAAAATGTGGTGCCTGTGCCCGCTTTACTGCCCTATTCATGCCAAAATCCTTGTTGGTCAAGGCAAATGACAAGTGGATCATATGTACCTGACCACCCTCTGTGGGTTTCAAGTGTAACATTTGATGACCGAAGCTAGTTAACCCCTGCACAACTACAGCTTCTTATTCAAAATGAGATAATCTGGTGCCTGTGCCCGCTTTAATGCCCTATTCATGCCAAAATCCTTGTTGGTTAAGGCAAATGACAAGTGGGTCATATGTACCTGACCACCCGCTGTGGGTTTCAAGTGTAACATTTGATGACCGAAGCTAGTTAACCCCTGCACAACTACAGCTTCTTATTCAAAATGACAAAATATGGTGCCTGTGCCCGCTTTAATGCCCTTTTCATGCCCAAATCCTTATTGTGCCAAGAAAATAATAATTGTAAACTGTGTAAGGGACACAATTCTTTGTTTGCATAGTGTTAGTTTAGTGATCTAACTTTATTTAAATATTTTAATGTAACATTTTCTGAATAAGAAGCTGGAAAATTAATAAGAAGTGAATAAGAAGCTGGAGCTTGAATAAGAAGTGAATAAGAAGTGAATAAGAAGTGAATAAGAAATGAATAAGAAGTGAATAAGAAATGAATAAGAAGTGAATAAGAAGTGAATAAGAAGTGAATAAGAAATTAATAAGAAGCTGGCCGAATAAGAAGCCAACTTCAGCCTCGTTCTCTCTGAGCCAATAGTTTAATTAAATCACCTCCTCTTGGGCCCAAGGTTATATGTTCTATCACTTTCTATGGCTTTCAACTTTATTCTTGATATTACGCAGATGTTCTTGGATCCTTAGCTTAAGAAGTCTCTTAGTTTTCCTAATGTATTTTCATTTACATTCGCATTTAATCATATATATCACAGAGATAGTCATACAATTGGTGAATTCTTTCAATTTATATTCCTTAGTCTGGTCAGAATTGGTGAAGGTTCTTCTAATAGGATTCACATACTTGCACACATTATAGTGTCCACATTTGTAGGAACCAACACATTTAGGCATGATTTGTTTCGGTGTGTTTCAATCGGCTAGGAGCCAGGATTTCCTTCAAACACCACTGCAGGTCTATCTGGCAAGATCTCGCTCAAAACTGGGTCCATCTTTAAAATACCTTGAGATATTTTATATATATATATATATATATTTTTTTTTTAATAACATTTTAATGTATTTTTATACAGTTTTATGTGAATTTTTAACATTAATGGTTTTATTATTGATTTGTACTGTAGTCCCCTTCCCCCTACTTTTTTATCCTAGTCTGAAAGATTTGGCGTTGTGTTGGGTCCCCTAGACTCCTGAAAGTACTGTACTCGGGCAAGTGCAATCAATACTAAAAGAATCCTCTTCTTAATTGTTTATATAGGAGATTGAGCTCTAACAAAATGGCGTCTGGAGCTACTATAAGGACTCCAAGAGAATGGAGTCAATTACACGTGGGCTAGCAGGCAGTCCTAAGCTAGTGTAGGGGATCCCTTAGTTGGAGTTGTCTTGATCACCTCTGCCAGCAGCCACGAACCGGAAGTGATGTACACTTCCGGGAAAGGTTGTGGTTACAAATGGTTTTTTTTTTGGAGGGGGGCACCTGAGCGGGCGCACACTTCCGGTTTCGGGTGCCCGTGCACCGTAAGTGATGTTTTTGGCGCAAAAAACGGCCAAATCTTGGCGGACATACAGGTATAAAAAGCCCCCTGTAAATTTATCATGTAAGATCCCTGAGGAAGCCCTGTTAAAGGTAAAACGCGTTGGGTAAGCTACACCAACTTTACAAACCATCCAGACCTACCTTAAAGGGACTTATACGGACTTTAATTAGATGTACCTGGAGGTACTACTACTGGAACTGACCACTGCAACCTATAAGATAAGCTACGTTCTCATGTTTGTTTTTGTGTGGGACATGTATATTTGTGTATATTTAAAACCATATACTTATAAAAACATACCACACTATGGAAGCAAATTTTTCTGCTCCAAAAAGGTTGTAGCTATCTGGTCAGCTATTCCCTGGGTGAAATCTGGCTGAAGGTTAAGTGCTGTGGAAACCAGTCGTGTATGATCTGAGGATTGGTTCCTTATATGCTTAATATACAAGCATATTCATGGTACGTGCATATGAATATATTTGCATCTAATTTAAGTTAACACTAACCACTACACTATATGGTGCTTGTCCTTGTCCCCCTTATATATATATATATCTATCTATATCAACTACGAACAGCACAAGGGCCAAGTAGGATATCGAGCTCTGTATAACCTGGCCACCTAAGGATAGGTATACAGGGAGGCTGACCAAACCTCCTGAGATTCGCAGTCACCAAGAGCACCTGAGAGTGGTCATCAAATATACAGGTAGGCAGTGAGGAGCAACCCAACGCGGGAAAACTCATCTCTGGACCAGCCTCTGAGATCAGGGAGGGGCCGCCGGGGAGAGTCTACCTCCTCTAGGCTGTATGGATCCACCGGGCACACTGGCTATACATGGCAGCTGCCTTTTTCCCCGGCTGCCAGAATTCCATGCCCTGATGGTCTAGTGGGGGCAGCAGTCTACCCTAGTTCCTCTCCACTGCTGGAGGTACGGACTGCCACGTGGCTCCCTGCCGTCAGCGGCCAGTGGGGAACCACCTTACCTGCATCCCCGATGTCTCTGGCTGCAGTCCTGGGCCCAACGCTCACTCCGCTGACGCCCGACAAAATCACCAGTTCTCTCACTGGTGTTGTGGCACCAGTGGGGGTAGAAGGAGCAGAAGCACGGTCGTCCATCCGGACGCCTAGTGCTGCTTACTCATAGGCAAAAAAAATAAAAACTTGCTTGGAACTGCCGAAGCAGTCCTTTGTTCATAAGGTGCACTCCTGCGCACCAAACAAAACACTGAATGCTTGTAGCCAGGGCGGGGTATATATGGAGGAGGACACAGTGCATCCTGGGAGCTAAAGCTTGTAACTGTTTGGTGCCTGGATCACTCCAACCACATAACCCAAAGTAATTCCTGTGAACCCTATGGACTCCGAAGAAGAAATATTTTTTATAGCATTATACAGTATATCTGGCTCGCCACTAAGAGTTGAAAAATGAATACTTCCCTCCCCAGCAAAGAAGTTTGACAGCACTGGTTTAGAACAAAGTTTTATAATGTATATTTGTTAGACATACAGTACAGTTAGAATTTACAATATATGCTCTACAAATTTATTTTAGTATGTTGGAAACATAGATAATGTCAACACTGCCCATGTAATCTTTGATTATGCAAGCAGCTTTGGATATTAATATAACATATTCAAAGATATTGCAAAGGTATCCATATGTTTTTTTTAGGGTTGTAACTTAAAAAAGTTTAAAGTTCTTGCTAATCTCATTCCTTCCATACCAACTGCTGCAGGCCCACCATACTCCCTTATTAGTAGAGTCCCAAGTACTGTACCACAGAGAACCATAGAATATTCTAACTTTTACAAAAGATTATGTATGCTGGTATAATGACAGTATTATCCAGGTTATGTTGACACTTCTGTTTCTAACTTGATCCATAAATGATACATACATAGATACTTCATAGTTTTCTAATCTCCAGAGCAATTTACAAAAAGTAGCATAGAGGATGCAATCACTATTTTCTGCTGTGAGAATACATCAGAAACATGTAAACTGCACTTGATGGTGTAAACTCTAGTGGCCTCACTACCTGCCACAATATCACTATTGTATCTAGCTCTAATGTCAGTGCAACTGAAGCAAACTGAGGAGAGTGCAAAGGGAAGAGGAATGTCTCCAAGAAGAGATGAATCTGTATTGGCCAGCACTGGGGTACCCCGTTTTACAGCACTTATCCTAAAGATATGAGATCAACAGGCTTACCAAGTATGAACGTTTGGCACAGACATATAAGTGCTGTATAAAACTAAAACATTTAAACTTGTCCTCCTTTCTTAACAAATTGTAAGTAAAATATTGACTAGTAAAATGCTTTTTATGTGAAGCAGTAACATGACATTGTGCAAATACCCTCTCTCTCTCGCTCTCTCTCTCTTTCTCTCTCAAGACTGTTGATTTCATTTACCAAAGACATTTAAGGGATCATCAAATGCAGTGGAAACATTGGCATCCGATTTTGTTTCAGATATTGGCTGACTTGACTTCGTTTTTGGTTTCGTCTTCTTTACGTTGGTAACTGATGTTGAAAATATATCATCTGCATGGGGATAAAGGCAGTGAGTCACTTATATAGCAATGAAATCCTTCACAAAGGAAGCAGCCACTACATTAGTTCAGCTTACATGGCAGCGCTTGCTGACAGCTAAGTCATACTATTGAGTGCTCACAGCGTAACATGGGTAAGCTGAGACAGAGCCCACCTAACATACGCTATCCTCAATGGGGCTGTCTCTATAGTGCTTTTATTGGCTGAGCAGAGAACCTTATTCTACAACGAAGATCATACAGGAATTATTCTGTCTCTGTGCTTGGCTGTTAGCTCACAGCAGGATATATAGAACAGTCCCATCCTCAGCATTTTGCGTGGGTATTAATGTAGCATGCATGCTAAGAATGACCATACATACCCATGTCATCATCAAATATGGACTTGGGCTCCACCCTCTTTTTTGACTTTTTCTCCTTAGGTTTGTGTGTGAGATCAGCAAAAATGTCCATATTATCGTCAAACAGATTAGCTTCTGATGCTGCCTTCTTCTCTTTTGGTTTCTTCACTGGTTTGATGGCTTCAGCTGCAAATATGTCATCCTTAAAAGATAAAAAGTATTATTAGTATCACTAGTAACTTATTCCAAACTATTCTGATGCTAGCTGCTTTAGGACCCTTGCCCACTGCTATTGAAATGATTGTAATGATGGCCTGTTTTGCAAAGTATGTGAAAATAAAACCCATTCCATTCTGTCTGTACCCACATGCATTCATTCTTGCCTTCACCTGCGCTTGTATTGTGCACTTATGGATACGGCCTGCTCTATTTCACTGCATTCAAAGCATACTATGGCACCTGTGTACATACCCACAAGTGGTTAAGAGTAGTAGTTACACAAGTTATACATTAAGATGTTAGCTGCCCCCCCCCCTCAAATCTGTATTTATTAGTAGAGCTTTTTACTTAATTTCTACATGTAGTGGTAGATTTACTAAAGCTTCTAAAAATAAAAAAGTAGGTGTTGTCCATAGCCACCATTACTCTATTGCATTCTAGAAAATGCCTCAACATCCCAGCACAGAAACAATGCCTCTGTATATACCATCAAAATAATGGTGGTTGGAATAGTTGCACTGATGAGGGCCCAAACAAAGACAGTAAATATCGTAGATGCCTCTTCTCCAGACACAGGCAAAAATAAAAAATACAACACCTACCTCAAATATATCACTGGTTGTGGGCTTATTATCTTTTGGTGGAACTTGCAGACCATCCACCTTCCTCTGAGGTTTCTGATTCCCAAACAGATCATCTTCAGGTTCATTGTCTATTATAGTGGTGGGCTGGAGTGCCTTTTTGTCTTTGATGGACTTAAAGGGATCATCAGTACCACCATCATCAATCGCCACAGTTGGGGACTTCTTTCCCTGATCCATGACAGACTTTTTGGTAAACTCATTCACAAGAGGCTCTTCTTCCTGTTGTCTGGAGACAACTGGGTTAAGCAATGAAGTTTTAGCAAAGAGATCAGAACCAAATAAGTCATTTACATCAGGTGTCAGAGGATTTACGGCAACTTTGGTGGTTGCTCTGGAATGTACATCGTTCTCTGAAAGGGACAGCTTCATGGTAGGGGTCTTTTCATTTCTATCCGGCCAGTTTAGTTCACCAAATCCGGCTTTGGAGTTTGCATCTGGTGTGGGCAATATTGGCGATGACTCACTAAGGTCTTCAGGCTCTCCAGAGTCTTGAGAGGCGAGTTTCCTGCCCAGTCGTGTAGGAGGTCTTCTTTTGCCACCAACTTTGACACGAGACTAGTGAGTAAAAAAAGATGCAGATTACAAGGCTCAAAATAATGTGGGCAATAACAAAAGCACATAGTGGGAAAGGAAATAAAGGAAACATATAGCATCTATCCAATTCAGTTTATACTCAAACAATAAGTTAAACCTATATTAATAGTTTGGCTATATCTTCTCACCCTGCAAAATGTGAAATCTACAATATTCTCCCATTTGTAGCGAGAATGGAGTTTTTGCTACTTAGCAATTCTGAAGCAGGAAACTAATGACACAAGTACAACAAAAGGTAAAACACAATGATGATGCTATTTGATACTACTGAATGCTGAGATATATGCAAGGTTGAAAAGCTGACACAGAACCTCCAGCTCTGATGTATTAAAAACAGATTGTTTTCCTCGGGTTTGGAATGCAATCCCGGCAGTCAGGATGATGCAGGTCAGAATACAGACAGCGGCATCCCGACAGTCACAATCCCGACATCCATAAGAAAACCAGGTAAGTCAAACCCTTACCCCTACTCCTCCCTCCCTGGTGCCTAACCCTAACACCCCCCTAGTGCCTAAACCTAACCTCCCCCTCCCTGCACCCTATACCTAACCCTCCCCTAATGCCTAACCCCCTTCGGGACATAGGCTGTCGGGATTTCGGCGCCGGCATCCCGGACGCCGGGATGCTGACTACATCTTTTACTCATATACAACTAAAGTAGCAGTAATGTCCAGCAATAGACACCAGTATGTCATCAGTACTACAAGTGCCCAGTAATAGGTCTGTAGCAGCAAAATCCAATATACCAGTAGTAGCATTAGTGGCCTTAATAATCCACCAGTAGTGCTAGTAAAGTTGACCGGTACTATACCTGTGTCACATTAGTAAGTCTCCAGCAGTAGTATTGCCCAGCAATTCCACCACAAGAATGAGTGTCCAATAGGAGTAATAAATACTTTTACACCGGTAGCTGCAGTGTCCAGCAATAAGTCATTAGTAGTGGCGGTGCCTGGCAGCTGTACAGTGGTATACGGCATAAGGGTCAGGAGTGACAAGAGGGTTATGCCTAGGCTTACCATACTATCCCTTTAACCTGGGACACTCAGGAATTACACAGGATAATGGGCTGATTAAAACCAGTAGAAATGTACATTTGGAGTCAGCCAGCCAAAGAACCTGTCAGGAGTGTACCGGTTTACAGGGATAGTATGGTAATCCCGGCTTTGCTATCAGCTTCCAGTTGTTCACAATTCGCAGCAAGAAGTCAATGGTATTACAAATGGAGCAAGACAATTTTGCACTATTATAGGCTCTCTTCCACTCCCAGACATCCCACATTTAAGAAAATGCTACTAATAGGCCACAAGGTTGGTTATGTATCATTGCCCTGTGACTTCAACAATGTCATCTAAAAGATCATTATAGTGTCATTATATACAAGAAAATGCAGACTATCAATTCACTATGTACCAAAACATTCACTACTGCACTTCATATCGATTCATTCTCATTCGATTCATATCGATTCATTGGTTCAGTCCACCAAATAGCTGCATGGACTGTGTTTAGGATCCTGAAATACCTTATTAGCACTGTAAAGTGTATAAACTTGAGCTGTTGTCTCAAAGTTCGCTGCCTCCATGCTTTTGCTGACCGGATCAGGGCTGCAGGAGGATTCTGCAACTGATGGTGCTGGTGAGTCTGTCTCTAAAGCAATAGATCTTGCACCTGACAGCTTGGGAACTGCACCTGGTAACAGTGCTGCTGGGTTAATGAGCAAATCTGCCTGCAATGAAACAGCATCTGCATTAGTTTCTGGTGATAACCTTTGCTGCAGATGGAGTTTTTAGCGTTTGTAGGTCCTGCAGTATTAAAAAACAGTAAAAGGATATCATAGGGAATGCTGTATTGGTAAGAGAATAAGCCACATGCACTGCCCAAGGTCAGTCCAGCCCAGTGTCAGGGATTCACTAGTGAGAGAGAAATTAAACTGCAAAAAATTTAGTTCCCAGAGATGCAGAGGACAAATCTTGGAGCAAGAGCAGAAGGATATAGGAGGCTATAATTATCTAGTAAAGGGTTCTATAGTTACTTGTAGTTTTCCAATCCGAATGGAAGGACTTTTTGTTTTAATTGGTGCCGGAACTGTGGGTTTCTGTTCAACATAAAAGTGGAAGAAAACAGCAGCATCTTTAGTAACATTTTTGTGACCAATTATTTTAACAATGGCACAAGCAAAGAAAATACGTGAATACTGTTCACTTTCTTCATGGTATGGCACTTTATAGTGTACACCATTCTAAAACTCTATAGGACACCAGCCATTTGCCCCCAGAAAAAAAACTAAAATGTTTTGTAGCATGAATTCAAGGTCCTGGAAATATTCCTTATAGATTCTGGTCCCTGGGATCCCTCTGTGATCTTCTACTACTCCCTGTCCTCATTAATCTTCTCTCCACACTTCTTGCCTAGCACCCCATATATTTGTATTAATCACTATCCTTATTCCTCTATCAAACTCAAATACTATTGATAACACTCCATTCTATCCTCCACATTAACTTTTATACAAAAATTATGGGGTCAATTTACTAAGCTCGATTATGTTTTTTGGGGGAGGGACGAGGATTTCCATCAATTTTGCAATTTGGAGATTTACTTAAGGCAAATCAGACGACAAATTGCTAAAAAACAAAACCTTGGACTTAGACAGCAACAGACCATCGGAGCAAACATTGATCACTTTAAATAGATGACAATAGAAACCACGGATTTGCTAACCGTGGGGTTCCTGAACCCGACAGAAGCCACAGAAACATCACTGCTCAATAGTAAAAAAAAATAAATACAAAAAAAAGCCTGCCTGTGAGTGGCGTGTTTGGCAGTAGCGCTGTGTGTCTTCCTGCTATATGGTTAACCCACCCCTAACACTCCACCCTTCCCAACTGGTTCAGCCAGGTGCTCGTGTTTGGAAAACAGGGGGAACCTCATGCCGTTTTTCCCCAACATTTTCCAATAGACCAGGCTTGACCAACCTGTGGCTCTCCAGCTTTTGTGAAACGACAAGTACCAGCATTCTTTACCATCTGATTGGTGGGAGGGTATACTGGGAATTGCAGCTTCACAACAGCTGGAGAACCACAGGTTGGCTAGGCCTGCAATAGATGCTCAAATATGTTGGTTAGTTAATCCTGTATTTTTGGGCAGCAATCCGCCGGCAATGTCCAATGTACTGTAATAGAAGGCACTTACGAATCTTAGTAAATTAACCACTATGTCTTAGTTCTTTGTTTTACCTTCATCATATGAACTTCTTCTACTCCCTGTCTTTTTCAATTATCCCCTACCTATATAAACACACACTTTTCCAGATTGCTTTAATTCAAAAACAGGTATAATCGCTTGACTCTAATTATAAACTGTTGTTTCAACTTTGTTTTGTCCTGTTTGGACATTCCTGGTCTATATAGCTCATGAGTAAGGTATCATTGCATCACAGACACAACTCTCACAGAAGACTCACATTCTTGGGAACTAGGGGTATTACCCCAAATAGAATAAAGGTGGCCATACACGGCACAATATAGGTGCTATATCGTGCCGTGTATGGGCACGATATCATACCTGATATCGTGCTGCGCGCTCCCGCGGGGTCATACATCGCATCTCCAGGTCTTCCTGCAAAACCATCTGACCTGGGATGCGATGTACGATTCCATTCAAATGGTGGAGGGGGGAGCCGGCATATTGTGCTCTTTGCGGAGACTGCACGAATGCCGGCAGTGACAGCATGATCCGTCTGCTGACGGATCGGCAGTCACACTACACGGTGCATCGCACCGTGTATGGCCAGCATTACAGTGTCATAGACACGATCTATAGTGGATTTTTAAACACATTTTATAAGTGTTCCTATGAGCGCTGGAAAGTACTTTTCCTTTTACAGAGTACCTAATAAAGTGACAACTGAGTGTACAGTATATATGCACAATGTTCAGTCGTTTAGAGATAATTCTTGTTTTCGGCCATACCTTTCCTCCATGGCTATCTGTACAGCTCTGGTCACTCAGAAATTATTATTAAGGTACTGTATCTCCGATAGCTGCAGTCACAATTGACAAAGTATGCTTTTATCACACATTGCAGGTAACGGAGCTATTTATGGATCAGATTTAGTGAATTGGAATGTTTTACAAAAAATATGGTGGCGAGCAGTGTAATCAGATCTGTTCAGTCTTCTGTAGCGATTCCACATTGTACCCTTCACTCTCTTCTAGTGCATCTGTTTATTTGTATACAAGATACCATTATCATCATTTGATTGAAGCAGTCAGTAGATGGATTAAATGTAATGATCACATAGGCTACTCAACCTTGCCAATAGAGGATATGTCACAGGCTAATTATGTAAATTCTAAGCTATTTATAGTGCACTTTTATACAATCATCTCCAAACAAAAATAAAAGGGCAGGAGAATCCTTAGTGAGGATATGTTATAATGAATAATGGAAAGTATAACATTTGGTGATTTATAAGTTTTAAAAAAACAAACAAACACGTTTATATCTTGTGATATTTTGTTTTCATTTATCCAAATGATTGAGTCACAAAAAGTTTTGTTATCATCTTGTTAAAATCAGTACATTTATAAGAATGTCAAATAAAAACCTGTTCTTTACAGAGGGGCAATTAGCGAGTACACCTGTTGAAGGGGTAGCACCATAAATTATTCTACCAGTATATCATTTACAGTCTAGCATTAATATTCAATTTGCGGTTTTAAATTAATTTGTTGCCAACAAACTACTTGTGCTATACAGGGAACCACCACTTTACACAAAGCACTATTAACAAGACTATTTAACAAGACTTTTTTTTTTTTAAATAAAAAGTTATGTAGAGATATGAACATCTACCTCTAGGGGGGAATTCAATTAGGTGCGATTATCTCACACCAGCAAGTAAGTTCGGCTATATGTCGCACTTAAGGTACACAGATTTTTGTTTGAGCCCGGCGCAAGTCCAAGTTGCTAGGGGAGTAAGTTGCTGTAACGCCAATGTATAAACGCTGGCAACAGAACTTGCCCCCCCCCCCCTTTGTGTGCGGGGGCGAGTTAATTGAATCCCCCCTAATGTCTTTACCTCTTTTGCAACAGGCAATCTGTCAGATTCTTTAGCGGTTTCCAAACTCTCTTTTTTGATAACTGGTTTCTTTTCTTGCACTTTCTAAAGTAAGAAAACAAAGTCATGTCTGGAAATAAAATTTTCTATGTACCTTTTAAATTGTAAATCCTGCTGAGCAACAACCTTATTTTCTGCACGTAGAAAAGGAAAGTTATGGGAAAACTTACCTTCGTTAACGCTCTTTCTTCGAAGTCCATAGGGTCCACAAGAAGACATTGGGGTGTAGGTGGGACCTGGAAGACCGGACACCAACAGCAAAGCTTTTCAATCCCAGGAAGCTCCGGTCCTTCCCCCTACACCCCGCCCACAGCCTGAGGGTACTTCAGTTTTGTTAACAAGCCCAAGGCAGGAGCAGGACAGGAGAGAAGGAGGACTGGTCCACTGAGGAATCACACTCTCACGCAGAGAATGAAACAAGTGACCAAGAGGAGAAGCCCATAGAAGCCAGGTGCGTCAGGGCGGGTGCCCTGTGGACCCTATGGACTTCGAAGAAAGAGAGTTAACAAAGGTAAGTTTTACCATAATTCTCCTTTTCTTCTTCAGGTCCATAGGGCTCCAGAGGGAGACATTGTGTCCCAAAGCAGTTGTTCAAGGGCGGGAACGCTCCTGAGCTGATAGGAGAACCCTACGCCCGAAGGAAGCATTCTGAGAGGCAAATGTATCAAAGGCAAAAAAAAGCCTAAGAAAGGTGTGTACAGAAGACCAGGTGGCCGCGTTGCATAGTTGTTCAGCTGAGGCGCCATGCCGGGCTGCCCACGAGGGAACCACAGAGCGAGTAGAATGAGCAGAGACTGTAGTCGGCACAGGAAGGCCAGTCTGCGTGTAAGCCTGTGAGATAGTCATGAAAATCCATCTGGCAAGAGTCTGTTTGTTAGCTGGCCACCCCTTCTTATGGAGTCCATATAGGACAAAGAGGGAGTCTGATTTCCTGATGGAAGCAGTACGGTCCACATAGATCTTCAGAGCACGGACCACATCCAAAGAGGCCTCACCTGCCGAAAGGCCTGGTGAATTAAAGGCCAGAACTACAATTTCGTCATTCAGGTGGATGCGAGAAACCACCTTGGGAATTAAGCCTAGGCATGTTCGAAGAACAGCCCTGTCCTGATGAAATATTAAAAGGGGGGAGTGACAGGAAAGTGCCCCTAAATCAGATACCCTACGAGCAATCGCTATAGCCAGAAGAAACAGTCTTCGCAGTGAGCCATTTGACATCCACTGATCCCAGGAGTTCAAATGGAGGTTCCTGATGTGCTTTGAGCACCACTGACAAATCCCTTGGAGCCACAGAAGGTACAAAGGGTGGTTGTATATGTAGAACACCTAGCAGAAAGGTGTGAACATCTGGTATAGGAGCAATTCTGCTCTGAAACCAGATAGACAAAGCAGGGACCTGTACTTTGAGACATGCTAGGCGGAGGCCTAGGTCTAGTCCAGCCTGAAGAAAGGCAAGAATTTGAGAAACTTTAAAGACTTGAGGGTCATAGTTTCTTGGAGCACACCATTGGAAATATGTATCCCATATTCTGTGGTAAATCCTGGCTGAGGCCGGTTTACGTGATCTGAGCATGGTCTGGACCACAGAGCTGGAGAAACCCTTAGCCGTTAGGAGGGATGTCTCAAGAGCCACGCCAGGTCCGGATGTAGACATGGACCCTGAGACAACAGGTCTAAGAGGAACATCTATGGAGAGCCTTTGAAGATCGGAGTTCCAATGACGTCTGGGCCAAGCTGGAGCTATTAACAGGACTGTGCCCCCCACCTGTCTGAACTTCAGAAGCACTTCAGGAAGCAGGGATATTGGAGGGAAGAGATATGCCAACCGGAAGTTCCATTTTAATGACAAGGCATCCATGAAGGCTGCGTCGGGGTCCTTTGTTCTGGCTCCATAAACTGGAAGTTTGTGGTTGTGTCTTGAGGCCATGAAATCCACTTCTGGAAGACCCCATTTGTCCACCAGAAACTGAAAAAGACTTCTGGATGTAGAGACCATTCTCCTGCGTGCACGTCCCAATTGAGAATCCCCGGGATGAATGCTGTGGAGATGGCTGGGAGATTGTGTATGGCCCATGTGAGAATGCAGGACACTTCTGTCATTGCTGACTGACTTTGAGTGCCCCCTTGGTGATTGATGTAGGCCACAGGCATGGCGTTGTCAGACTGTACTTGTACTGGTCTGTTTTTCAGAATGTTCTGAGCCAGAGTGAGAGCTCTGTAGATGGCTCGAAGTTCCAGGATATTGATTGGTAGCACTGCCTCGGCCCTGGAAGGAGTGTTGGCCAGTTACTGCGCCCCACCCTCTGAGGCTTGCGTCTGTGGTGTGGAGAGCCCAGTCCGGGATCCAAAAGGGACAACCCTTGTTCAAACAGGAAGTCTGTAGCCACCAGGCTAGGGACAAGCGAACCTCTGGGGGAAGGCTCATCGCCTGGGATCTGAGCAGATGGGGTAGCCTGTTCTACCTGGAGAGGGTCAGGTGTTGTAGTGGCCTAGAGTGAAAATGGGTGAATTCCACCATGTCGAAGGTGGACACCAATGATCCCAAGGCCTGCATTGCAGAGTGAATTGACACTCGGCGATTGTGGAGCAGTCTACGTAGCCTGTGCTGCAGTGCTGAAATCTTGTCCGTTGTTAGGAAGATTCTCTGAACTCGAGAGTCCAGGAGGGCTCCCAAATGTACCATCCTTTGAGAGGGTGTCAGGGAAGACTTTTTCCAGATGATCAGCCAACCGTGCATTTGTAGAAAGGCAATGGTTACCTGCAGATGGCGGTGAAGATTCTCTGGGGAGCTGGCCAACAGCAAGAGATCGTCCAGGTATGGGAGCAGTCTGATCCCTTGACGACGAAGAGAAGCTGCCATAACTGCCATGATCTTGGTAAAGACCCGAGGGGCCGTTGAGAGGCCAAACGGCAGTGTCTAAAATTGGTAATGTTGCTGCAGTGTAGCAAACCAGAGATATTGTTTATGAGAAGGCGCCATAGGTACATGTAGGTAAGCATCCTGAATGTCTAGGAATACCATAGAATCTCCAGGCTCCATAGCTAGGATAATAGAACAGAGATTTCCATACGAGACCTGGACACCCTGATAAAGACTAGAGACTAGAGATAGAGGATAGGCCGCTGAGACCCACTGGGTTTTTGAACTAAGAAAAAGGGTAGAATAATAGTCCTTGCCCCGTTGTGAGGAGGGGACCCGAATTATTACTCTTGAATTCAGTAAGGACTGAATGGCTTTTTGGAGCAGCAGGACCATGGTTGAGTCCCATCTATGTCCTATGCAAAAGAACTGTTGGGGGGGTTGCCTCAGGAAGAAGAGGGCGTATCTGTGGGAGACCACTTCCCTTACCCAGGCATCTGACGTGGTTTGATGACAAACTTGGGTGAATTGAAGAAGTCGGCCTTCCACCCAGGGAGAGGCCCGCACAGTCAGGCTGTAGGCTTGTCCTCAGGCTTGGCACGTGGACGACTTCTTGTTTGGCCCTAGGCTTGGAGGCCTTGGCTGAGGTCAGTTGTGTAAAGGACTGACCCTTGGCTTTGCCTTGAGGGCGAAAGGACGACGTCCGCGGCTTTGTATTATATGCAGAATGCAGGAACGCCATCTTGTTAGCCGACAAAGTAGTCACAATTTTATCCAATTCTGGAAAAAATAGGATGTCTTCTGCATAAGGCAGAAACTCTAAAGCCCATTTTGATTCGGAATCTGCTTTCCAGGAACGCAGTCAAAAGGAAACGTCGGGCCACTACCGAAGTGGCAGATATCCTATAGGCCAGCAGAACCATATCCATAGCTGCTTCATCTATCTCTAATGTGAGATATATAGGACAGCTGTTCCCTCAAAGCTTCAGGGGGAAAAGTCTCTTCTAGCGCCTCTGCCCAACTCTCAATAGCTTTCGGCACCCAGGCTGTAGCCCTAGCAGGACGAGTAATAGTTCCTGTAAGAGAGTATATAGATTTATGATAAGCTTCTATACATCTATCTGTAGTCAATTTCAAGGAGGCTGCAGTATGAATGGGTAAGGTGGCATTTTTAACCAGACATGTTACATGGGAATCCACTGTTGGGGGAACTTCCCATTTAGTGCAATCAGTAGCTGGAAGCAGGTAAAAGGAACTGAACCATTTTGAAATTTGAAACCTTTACCGAGCATATTCCAAGTTTTACTCATGTGATCAGATAGCTGGTCAGAGTGAGGGAACTCTGGTAAAACAACCTTTTGTCGCTTAAAAAGTGTTTTATCTTAGGAGCAGATTCAACCTCTTCTATTTGTAGAATAGTTTTAACAGCTCTCACAAGAGCAGGTATATTTAGTTTAGAGGGTGGCTCCTCTTTTCCTGAGTGCAGAGTGAGAGAGATCTGCATTTTCTGCCTCTCCAGAGGATATCTCAGAATTAGATAACTGTGTGGATTGAAATATATCAGAATACCATTAGTAGCAGGACTTACAAGACACCAGAGTAGCAGGAGCAGCATCAGGCTGCTTGTTATTCTTTCTTCTGCCAGCCACAATAATAATAGAATACACAGTATGATACAGTGCAATGAACACCTTGCAGTATGTGTAATATGGCACAAAGTAGTGTGCCATGGTATAGAAGAAAAATAAGGGAGAGGTCACATACAAACACAGGAAAAAAAAACATTACATGTCTGCAATGGGCACTAAATTTGACTACACAGACCACCATGGCTGGTAGGATATAGCGCTGTATAACCTGGCCCGTAGGAGAGGTATACAGGGAGACTGGACCCAGCGCTTCCCGGAGACTTGCTTGCCTAAAATGGCTGTGGCGCTTCTTTGAGGGGGCGGAGGGTGAGGGAGAAGCAGCTCAGGGATGCCAAGACCGCAGTGGAAAGGTGCCCTGAGCTGGAGGAGGGGCTGCAGGGAGAGCGCCTTATCCTCTGGCTGACGTTAACCACCGGGTTTCCCTGGCCTTTAAAATATGCCTCTGCGCTAGTAACGTTATGCCCTGGTGGTCTAGTGTAGTGGGCAAAGCCTTGTCTGTCTCCTGAGACCGGACGCAAAACTGCACTAAGATGCGGATCTCCGCAAACTGGATTCCGCCTTACCTGTGCCTTGGATTCCGGGCTGCAGTCCAGGGTCCAGGAAGCCTTCCAGCTAGTCCCCTTCGGAGCCCCGCCGAAGTACCTAGCACAGGCTTGGTGTCACAGAGCCGCAGAGGGGTGATGGGGCGGCAGCACAGACGTCCGGAGGACAATCTGGTGTTGCTCGTCCATTTGTAAAAAAAATAAAAGTAAATAAAAGCATAAAGGTAAATTTGGGCTGCTTAATGCAGCCCACTGTTATAATGGTGGTCCAGCTCCTGCCGGATACAAACGAAACTGAAGTTCCCTCAGGCTGTGGGCGGGATATAGGGGGAAGGATCGGAGCATCCTGGGATTGAAAAGCTTTTCTGTTTGTGTCCAGTCCTCCAGGTCCCACCTACACCCCAATGTCTCCCTGTGGAGACCTATGGACCCTTGAGAAGAAATGTTTTATACTGTATAACTTTATGCTGTAGAGCATTGCTTAACATGTAGCATCGGTATTAAAAACTTACTATTGATCAGTATTTTTTTGTAATTAAATGATGCATTATTAGGTAATGGAATTACTGTAAAAGCGAAAGTAGTATTAAATGATTATTTTTTGTAAATCCTTAACAGGTGGCAAATATTTATGCATACTGCTGCACATTACAGATAGATTTGATGTTACCCATAGTAATCAATCTAGAATTGTTATTTTTCTAGTGCAGTTTATAAATTGAAAGTAAGCATCTGATTTGCTTCTATGGGCAACCATCATTTTCATTTACATCAGCTTTCCGAAAGGTCATCTAGCAGTTCATCAACTAAACAGATCCTAGGAATATTAAAAAAAGAAGATTTTAAAATTCTATCTAACCAAGTTAGAAAAATTATAATAAATCATTAAATCTCAATACAACTTTTCATTGCTCCAAAAAAAAAGTGTAAAGTAAGTCTATAAAGCTCTCAACACTAACAGAAGTATCCTAAACGCAGTATTTCATGTAAATAAAGTATGCCAACCACGTAGCAGAATTGGCAGTAATATAAGCCGTAATATAGACAGTTGGCCGGATACTGTAGCTATGTAATAAATACGGTAGGAAGGTCAGTGTGTAGGTTTATCTCCCATCCGCTGAAAACCAAAAAGCCGTTTACTGCCTGAAAACACCTAAACCTAAAGCAGAAGTCTTATTTTATTAGTAGCTAATGAGTAAGTATTAAACACATGGTTTTACAGAAAAGCTTCATTTACACCAAGATTGTGCAGAGTAATTGACCTTTTTACTACTTTATGTTGGATTCTTTTATTTTTTTTTTTTTTTACAAAAGTATAGTGTCCCAAATACAGAACTTCATTATCAGGGCTGACTTTTCACATCTTACCTACAGAAGGTTAGACTATTGCATATACTAAAGTTTCTCAGTGAATTTATTTTACCCTGGATGTTCCCCAGTATATGAAGTTTACATGTTACTATAGCTATATACATACCGGAGGCTTTTTGGGTTTAGCCGCAGAGAAGAGATCATCGTCCGCATCATCCCCGAACAATCCTAATCCAGCCGATTGCTTAGTATTGCTGGGTATCTCAGACTAAAGCACAGTACAGACAAGTAAACATCAGACTGGGAGCACAGCAGAGAAACAGAAAGATACTGGCAAATGTTACATTCTGCAGCTGGCCATTATGAGACGCATGCAATTGACATTTTGAACAGACAATGCTTAACTCCATTAGTGAAGTATTTGTATAAACATATAAACTTATTAGATAAATCTGACACACTGCACTTTTAAGTTGAATATCCTTTTATTTGTTAATTCATGTAAAATATTTCCAAAGCATTGAGAAGAAAATAACTTACTGATTTTTTACTAGTGCTGGCAAACAGATCTACATCTGGATCGTTATCCTTCTGTAATTCCTGACTGAAGAGAAGTTCCTCATCTTGGAACACACCAGTGCTCTTTCTGTGTGCTGTCTTCTCCAAAGAGTCCTAGCAAGATAACGAAATAAAGTGGTTACTTAATACTAAAGATCTTTCCCACTTTCTTCGGCTTGCAAGACCTCATATTGCCTCATGCTGGTATATTGGCCTGCACTCGGGAACGCTCTTCATTTTCTCATTCATCCAATATGGAGGGACACTGCTCACCATGGGATGTTAAAAAGCCACCCCGAGGGGAGGGTATGTTCAACCAGACAACCAGCATGAAAAACAATCCGTCTGAAACTAACATCCATGGATGCCAACACCGAAAATAAAAATGGTGGTAAATATTTATTTTTTAACAGTTTCTTATATAGCACAACATATTCCATTGCGCTTAACAATTGTAAACATTAATAGAACAAAACTGGGTAATAATAGACAGATATATAGGTAGGAAGGCCCTGCTCACAAGCTTACAATCTATAGGAGGTAAACATATGGACAGAGTACCAGTCTGCCACTGGCACAACTACTCTCAAGAAAAAAACCATGACTTGCAGAAGAAGAAAAAACCAAGGAACACGTGGACAATAGACACCAAAGGACTACCCACATGATGCATAGACAAAATATGAATAATCAAACAACCACAAAGCTCGCACTACCACCAAGAGACATTCACAACCCTGGCAAACAGAGGAACTGGATTGCTGAAAATGCAGCAAGACAAGGCGCTCGACACCACCGTAGAAGAAATACAGTTGGGAACCCTAAAAAACCTCATCAGTGAATTAACAGGAGCAAAAAACCAACCATCAGCCAACACACAGAATGCCTAAGCAAACAGTGTATTTCCCCGACTGAAAAAGCTCCAAAAGGAGGCAACCGATTCGAGAAGCTAGAACCCTCCAAACAGTAGTCAGAACAAACACAGACTACAGTCTCAAAAACAACGAGCCAGAAAGAAATTGGCCGCAAGCAGACCACTGCTAAAACCAATCCAAGGAAACGGAGGAGAACCAGTCATGGGTCAGACGGACTCACCCCAAAGAGAGAAAACTCCAATCCCTAGTAAAGAGCCAACAGGGTGTGCCTTATAAAATCAAGGTTGCAAAGTGGAACAAGTATGCAGAGAAGCTGCAAGATAGACGGCTCTGAGGTGGCCCATTGGAGAAATGGACATCTCAACAGAGATCAACCCTGACACTCCCGAAAGGCCGCCTAGATGCCTCGATGGTAAAGAGGTTCCAGGGCCCTCATGTCAAAACCCATATATCCCCTGGAAACACAAAATGAGCACAGGAGAAGCAAAGCAGGTTCAGTCGCCAAAGAAGCATGTAGCAAAAACTCCTTCACAGTCCTTAGATCCTGACACAAATAAGAGGGCGTGACATGCAGCGGCCTTACAA